>DF239259.1:0-97445 GCA_000507305.1 Breviolum minutum Mf 1.05b.01
TTGGTGAAACCAAATTTTTTTGGTTTCGCCGTGGTCCAGGTGGATATCTTGGGCTTCTCATGTGACCAAGGCTTCGGATGATCGTCTTTGGAAAAGTTCGCCTTCAGAATTCAGACGTATGTTTAAAGGATGTTGTGAACAACTAGTTGGAAGAGGCCATTCTTTTTCCCCAGCGTCCCTTCGAGCAGGGGGTGCCACTTTCAAATTCGATTTGTGTCCTGACATTGGTAGGCTCAGATTGGAGGGGCGTTGCAATCATTAGAGCATTACATCCAAGTTGCAAAGGCACAACAGCTAGTGCAACAGATAAAGCCTGACCTTTTGAAGAGGATCATGGATTTGATTTTGAAAGGATATTTTTACTGGCATTACCTTCATTTTTTGCACGTTGCCTACCTCCATCATTGCTGCTTTCAAATGGCCTCGCTGCTTTCAATGGAAACGGACCCCTCTGGATCCGCTGCAGGAGGTGGGGAGCAGCTGTTGAAGAAGTTTAAACGGGCAGTGGTTCAAGGAGGCAGTCTGCAGGGTGCAAGATACAGTGATGTCAGTGAACAAGATCTTCGGAAAAGTGCACGTTCATACAGGGGGGATGCAAGGTTTCGTCAGTTTTGCAAACAGTGGGTGGCTAGTCAGATAGTGGCCCCTGAGACTTTCGTGACGGGAACAAAACCTGCTGTCCAATCTGTTGATGGGGAAAAAGATGTTTCATGGATCACGAAGTTTAAGAAGGCATCATTCGCTTACTGCAAACAAGGGTTGTCAGAGCGTTTCCAAGGCAGATTCCTTACTTGCTTTGGTTGCATCTGTTTAGTCTTGGTTGTGATTAGCAGGCCTGCTTTTGGTAGACTCTGTGGAAGAGTGATTGGTCTAAGCGTACGTGTTTTCATCAAGCGATCCCTGGGGCTTCTACTCACAGTGCTGGATAGTATTTTAGAAGAAGCAGCTGAGCAAGTAGAACAAGCCCTGCTTCCTCCCCCGGGGATTTTCAAGAGTGACCGAACACCTGATGCTCAGACTATACCAACAAGTCAGCATTCGACATCCCTGCAACTCATGCTTCACATAGTTTGTTTGATTGTAGGATCACTCCTGGGGCGGGTGATCACATATGCTCCTAACCCCGCCCGCAATCAAGCTTGATTGGATCTGAGTCGCATGTGGAAAGTTTGGAAAGGGTGGTTTGTGTGTGGAACAGTTGCAACGGCTGTGCATTCGTTTCGTGACCTGATTCACAGACAGTTGCATCCGTGTGTATCACATGTGTATCATCCATCTTCATGCTTATCATCGCAAAGCGATGACGCACACAACATTCAGGAGTGCCTCGAAAGAAAAAGTGAGCGGCATTCCAAAAATCATCAAAGCACCACAGAACTGAACATGAATCAGCATGTTCACATCGCATGGTGCCAGTCTTCTGGTTCACCACCATCCATCCCCTACCTCCATCCTTATGGTTTGTGTGTGGAACAGTTGCAACGGCTGTGCATTCGTTTCGTGACCTGATTCACAGACAGTTGCATCCGTGTGTATCACATGTGTATCATCCATCTTCATGCTTATCATCGCAAAGCGATGACGCACACAACATTCAGGAGTGCCTCGAAAGAAAAAGTGAGCGGCATTCCAAAAATCATCAAAGCACCACAGAACTGAACATGAATCAGCATGTTCACATCGCATGGTGCCAGTCTTCTGGTTCACCACCATCCATCCCCTACCTCCATCCTTATGGTTTGTGTGTGGAACAGTTGCAACGGCTGTGCATTCGTTTCGTGACCTGATTCACAGACAGTTGCATCCGTGTGTATCACATGTGTATCATCCATCTTCATGCTTATCATCGCAAAGCGATGACGCACACAACATTCAGGAGTGCCTCGAAAGAAAAAGTGAGCGGCATTCCAAAAATCATCAAAGCACCACAGAACTGAACATGATACATATAATGATACATGCATGAAACATACACGCATGACACTGCTTCGCAAAGTCCCGGATCCCATGTTGAGGAAGCACTGGAGAAAGCCATCATCAACATCGTCCTTCAATTCCTTTGAGTCAACTCAACTACTTCCTTAAGTACCTTCGAAATGTCAATACAAATAGTTCCAGCCCGTGCTGTTTCTGGCGATTGCTGAAAAAGAAGTAAGGTCATAAGGTGCATGAGAACTTGGAGATGCAGTTGAAGGACGAGACGAGTTTCATCAACCCTATAGCATTCTTTGATGAAAGCAAAACACACCAAAAAATCCAGAATAAGATCACGCAAAAATTATCCTGAGCTCATGTCTTTTCTATCAGCTACTGCTATGACGTGATCATATGATGGATCATGATATTTTCGCAGTTTCAGGTGTCCAGGTTGGTCAACGGTGCTGGGTCAACGCTTCGAAGGAGTTAATCCTACGACGAGACCCCTTGGGCCACGAAAAACGCCGCTGCGAAGAGAACACCACGGCCTGCCGTGCGGTGGAACGTCGCGTGCGGGACAGCGAAGGGCTGAACGTGGGGAAGGAATTTTCACCACCAAACCTGTGATTTACAGAAGCTTGGCAAGGCAAGTAGATGTTGGAATTTCCAAAGTCTAGTTTTCCATTGACTTGGAAGGCTTCTTACAGTAATCACTCGATAGGACCAGCACCCTTTTCGGTTTTCAGGGGGTATACAGTTCGGGTATAGGGCAATAGTCTTGTCAATCTCATTGAGCCTGCCTTTCCATAGGACATGACTGCAGCCAAAGAGGCAGACATCAAGGACTGTAAAACACTTGGGGGATCTTGGTGCTGCTTGTGTCTATGTTGAGTTGGATAATAAATAAGTTGCAAGATTCCTCAGTCTCACAATGGTGTATGACTATCACATACTATCACTATGTCTTGTTTAGCTCGGCACTGTATTTTGACATGATCATCAAATCAATATTGTCAACATCATTTGAAACGAATTTTGGATGCCTGCCAGACTGAGCAGTACTTATATAATAAGCTTTCTTGATCCGTGGCAAAGAAAGTACGCTACGAAATCATGACCGTCAACGTGCTGAACTTTTCTCACATTCCACACAAAACAAACATAACACAACAGGAAATTTCAAGAGATGAACATATAACCATCATCAAACAGCCTTCAAAACACATTCGAAGTCAATTCGATTCAATTCGCATTTTTTTCGAATGGTACGTCCTCTGAAACAAGACTTTGCAAGTCGAATTTTGACTGACGGTTGTTTTGGAGGCCCGATTTAGTTGGGTATTTCTTTTCCTGGATCGGCCCACTTGTTTTGAAGAGGACTTGCACCAACAGGCACAAGGCCAGGGTTTTTGAACAAGTCGAGGAATCTACGTATTTATATTTATATACATACAATGTATAGAAGCTTGCAAAAGCTTAGATTGGTTAGTTGGGTTTTGAACAGTTTGCTCAAAAGCATGTGAGTAGTGTGTAGGGCTTCGTTAAGTCTGTTTGTTTGATGTTTTTTTTTTGGGGAGAGGCACAGAGCCGGGTTTTCGTGAAGCAGTGATTTGCTGCAATTGCAGGGGGAGTATCGATGCCAAAAAGAATGAACCTATTCTGTGTAAGGATGGTTTGGGTCAACTGTGGATTTGATGATGCAAACTCATAGCTTTGAAGTGTTTTTTCATATGTATTGTGCAAATACATATGTATACGTAAAGAGTTGTTCTCTGTACAAGAATGTTAGACCTCCTCATGATCACCCACGACTGGAGGTTTTTCTAGCATTTTGGAACGTCCCAGCCTGGATTTCATGACGTGCATTTTGTAGGTTTGGTCTTCGATATCAATGTTCACGGTACTCAATGCTTGTCACAATGTGCTGTGCCGGAGAACGAAGATGAGGTGAAATTGGAGGTCAGCGGGGCTTTTCGTTGGAATGTTCCATAAAAATCCTCAGATACATAAACGGACCCACCCCCAACAACCAGCATCAAGGTCTAAGAAATACCAAATGCCACCCAAAAAAGGTCAAGAGAATTTGCGTTGGTTGTTGGAGATAAATCAATACAAATCAAGGTCTGCGAAATCATTCCAGAAAATGGCTCGCCATCGGATCCTGGTCTGGAAAAGATGTGTTTTTGTCAGATAAATTTGGCCTGAAATCCATAAAAGGCACATAGGCACACCAAAAACAGTTTTTTGAAGTTTGGTTTGATATTTTTTTCATGCCTAAACATTGAGAAATTTCAATTTGATGCTTTGAAGACCTGGTATCCCATGGATGTAAAGAACTTATATGCATTTTTTATGTGCATGTGTTTTAAGACTATCTTATTTTTAGTTATCCCAATAAATCTTTACTTGGCACGATTGCATCCCATGGAGTGGGCGGATCTCAAGAGATAACTTTGCTTATTATGGATTGATGATGTTTAGATTTATAAATTTATATTGTTTTTCGATAAGCATAAGTTGGGATGCACATTTTCCACTGCCGGGATTTTAGTGGCAGATAAAGGTTTCGGTTTTGCCATGATCCTAGTGGTGACTGGCATCCAGTGTGGGGGAGCATCCCAAAACAAAAAATATCAAAAAATATACACCCCAAAAATTTATATAACATCAGATGCCAAAATATGATGGTTTGGAAACTACTCCTTTGCAAATGTGGCTATCTATATCTTAAATTTCGGGGTTTAGATCACCCACCACAGCCCTTGGGTACGAATGCATGCTCCAGGCTGATCCAATTCCTCCTGCGAAGCGGTGTCGCGTCGAGGTGCTTTGGTCAAACCTGGACCTATTACCCCGCAGGAAACTAACATAGAAACCAAAACGTTGCCATATTAAAAGGAGCCACCTTTTCCAAGGCCCATCATTTTTGGTATCCAGCCGTTAGTTTTTGGGGGTGTATATGTTCTAAAAAGTGTGCAGATGTACATGTATATCAGTTTGTACGATTGTATCTAAATTGATTTTGTTTTTCTTTGTATTTATCAGAAATTTAGAATATATATATATATATATTATTTTTTTTTGGGAATGAATTCCCAACATACTGAATTGAAAGTGTTTGGAAGAAGATTTCTCTGATGNATATTCATATTCATATTCATATTCATCATCTTCATCTTGACATCCAACAACCCCTCGTTACCATGGCATCACAACTACTGCTATGGTAGGTCTTAAGCATCGATGGGGTTTTTGCTGAGACCATCGCGCTGGGGTAGCTGATGGGGGGATCAGTTTCACAGGCAAACCCACCAGGGGTAGAAACTTCGCATGGATGCTGAGGGTAATTATTCCTGCCATTATTCGTTCACATTGGCCCCTGGCAATGTAAACTACATAACTATGTGGATGTAGATGTGCAAATTAGCTGCAACAAATTGTGGCAGTCTATTTCCATTTCAGCAGACATGGATATGGCGACCTTCTGGCTGATCTTGCCATGTCCATACGATCAAGCGTTGATGGGGTGGCGCTAAAAGAATGACACGACACCGAGGATGGGGTGAAGTATGGGCCGCACAGGGCAGCCCAGGATTTATGTTTTTTTTCGTAAATCTTCAGTTACTTTTGGATACCCCTTATGGAATCACCAGATGTTAACTTAAGATTAACAGATAACCAATTGATTGAGGTAGGTTTGACCCATGATACTGTAATTAATTGAACGCCTTGTTTTGAAAAGTTTTGAAGTGAGATACTTGGATTGATTGAGATGTCTCAACTTGTGGCTGGAAATCAAATGCACAAAGCTGGAGACTTCATGTTGTCAATGTCAGATACACCTTTGTCACCATGAGTCTTGGTTGTGATCCGTTTTTTTTTAAGGCGGAGTTAAGGCAGGTAGAAATTCTGTTGGTTGATCTTAGTTGCAGATCAACCGGAATTTGTTTCATGTTCGCTGGGACAATGCTGCCATTGGATTGATTGGATTGTTGCAATACGATAGGCTGATAAACTGATCAAGTATGAGCAAGTACGATTAGTTGCCATGTACCTGACTTACCAATTGTGGGCACAAGTGGTCCTAATTGCCTGCAGTACCCTGCAACAATAGTCTTTTGTGGAGGTGATGGCCTACCGGGCATGGCCCTGATGACTGCGTATTGTGTGACACCCAAGGATTTGCATTGAAGGTTGTGAATCTTCAAAGTTTAGCCATGTTTCTTTGGATCATCTTTGCATTGTCCGAAAAGCCTTCTATTTTTGTTCTGCCATTTTGGGCACCTTTTCCCAAGCAACATATGAAAAGCAACAATCTGAAAGAAGGCACAAGTTCTTGTTGATTCCGGTCAATTTGGTGGGTTGGTTGTTTTCGATGCGGCTCAGTATCCTTCCGAATTTGTGGATGATGCAGTTCTGACATACATCATGTAGATGTGTTTTCATGAAGCATCAGTGAATATTTGTGCCAAGAAGCATCCTCTGAAGATTGCAATGACCAAACAATTTGATGCTGTTTTGCAAGGTGCCACCATTCTGGCTTGTTGGGAAGCTGAGGTATTCCAGTGGCAGGGCTTTGTTTGTATGGAAAGATGATGAAGGATGGGCAGCACCTGAATAATTTGTTGGTACGTGTGTAGAAATCTCCGGAAAATATGTACTATACATGACTTTTGTACGTATACTTATTTTGTATATATACATATATACAAATATACACAAATGTCGTATGCGCCAGGTTGAAGAAAGATAATCACGTCAATGTGAATGTTGACAAAATCAGCGCAAAGTTAGTCCCTTTCCGTTTGCGAAGATCGCTTAGCATGTCCTGCCTTACCTGAAATCTAATGTGTTTGCAAATTTAACGCCAAAAATCGACATGAAAAGAAGATCTCTTTTGGAAATCGGTGCCCTTCCTAAGGCCGTCGTGAAGGATGCTGGGAGGAAGCAACATCTCTTTTGGAGGCGCAAAAACTGCAGGTCTTTTGCAAAGGCAACATTTGGACCTGGTGACTGGTGGAAACATCTGTTACCCCGCCAAAGTTTAACATAGCCCCTGAAAAAATGATGGTTGGAAAACAACTTTCCTATTGGGAAGGGAACTTTTTAGGGACTATGTTAAACTTCGGGAGGGTACACTTCAAATGTCTTTGTTTTGGTTTTGGTGCCAAGGATACATACAAAACCTATCGCTTCAGATGAATTGACTACTGTATTAGGTGCAAGACGTGTCTAAAGTGCATACATTCGTAGACACATGATCGATTGATCAACATCGATCTATTTTCAAAAACAGTTTCAGACCATGGGACGCATGTAATTATGTAGGGAGGCATTCTCCCGAGCATTCCAGATTGAGGACGCGGAAGAATTGGGTTTAAACATCGTGGGCAACTCAGGTATCACAGGCTCTTGACACTACCAGTGCATGCTGAGTGTAACAAAAGTGGAAAAATATGAATAAGTGTATCACTTGCAACGTCATCATATGATTCGATATTACATCATAGAATCCTTTGGACAAGTCATAGGCAAAATCTGCAGAATTCTGCCCCCTTTCTTTTCGCTAAGGGAAAGCCCAGGCCCAACCGGCCCGCAACCGGCCCGCATGGATGCATGGGGTTTCTTCAGGTGGTGGTCGCAGGTGATGCGAAGGTTGCTTGATCGATCGGTATGTTAGCTTACCGGAAAAAATGTGGGGATGATCCAATGTGGCCAATATTTGTTTACATATTTTTGGGACTGGTTTGAACCCGTCAAATAGGTTTTTGTAATGTATGATGAACAGTATGTCATACAAATTGTCAAAAACAATGGTGCTAGATATCTTCTCTTCTATTGTCCTTTCTATATATGGAGGTGTTGCTGACGTTATTGACATGCTGCAAAGCTTACAGTACATACTGTTGATGGAAGAAATCCTGCACCACCTAACATGTATGAAACCTTGACAATGGGATAAGCTATCAACCTCAACTGGTTAGCAGGATTTCTTCCATCAGAATGTGACGACCATGTCCATTTCAAATCAGAACAGGATACATCCGAAGATGGAGTGACCCGGATCCTCGCCGGGCCAGTGAGTTGCATTAGTGGCTGACAAGTTGTATTTAAGTTTAGCTTTGCCAAATACTGCACAGTTGAAAATAAAAACCTTAGGACTTATCTTGATAGCCTGATTCTGGTTGGTCTAAGGCTCACTCAAAGTAATGGATACTAGTAAAGCTACTCTAGATACGTTGTGATTAATGACTCGATGACCATTATGACCTTTGCATCATGCTTTACTCACCTCTTCAAACGAAGAACCTGGGCCAAAGTGCTCAGCTGCGTATCCGCAGAGAGACCAAAAAATCCAAAATAGCCTCAGAGCATGCAGTCAACCTAATGGCAGTGAACCGCAATGGTTTATATTTCTATCCATTTCAATTTCTATCCACACATGTCACTATAGAAATGCCCTGAACCTTTACCCATATTTCCCTATAGTTATGTCTTTTCAGGACGAGAAACACTTTTTTTTGTTTCTCTTCCATGGGATGGAAGGGTTGTCGAAGGTGCTCGAGGGGACATCTTGTGGTGATCAATATTTTATTCGAAGGAGCTTTGTTCGTAAAAATGCCGCATTGATGTCAGCTCTTTGTAAACGCCAACGTCAAACAAAATCAGACAAAAACTAAACAGAAATATCAAAAACAGAACCTGAGAAGGCATCGTGGTATCAAGATGATTCTGTTTGAAACCTGGAAATCTGTCCATCATCACTTGATCGTCACATTTCGGCCCAAAGTAGCGACGAAAAATTATGACCCCAGAACACAACCAACACTGATTATTCCCTAGCAAAGGTTGTCAACTTGTTTCTCATTGTATCATGTGGAGTGTATAGTTCGATGTACTTAAAATGTTTCACATGTGAGCCTCAAAGACCTCAACTCGACCTTTGGACTCGCCGAATGTCGATTCATGTTGTAGATTTTGATTGTGCAAATTGTGGAGAAAAATGCAGTTCCGGAGATTTTTCCGCATGCTTTTCCAGCCGCGGAGGCAAGTGGAGTGGTGATGGTGTGAAGTGTGAAAATTCGACAATTCGAAACATGTGAACATCTGAGACATCGAAGCTAAAAACTATTTGAATGTCTCATTGTATCATGATGTTGTCACACACCTTCTATTCTTGGCTTCACTGCTTTTTTGGTCCAAACACCATAACACCATGGAGTGTGTTTTCAAAGATATTTCCAGAGACAAGGCTTGCAACGCCGTTTTGCCATGTTGGGTTCATACTTGCATCCTGAGACTGGAGAGGAAGTGGTGATTTCGGCAGACAGTCGAGCTTATCATTGGATCAATGTTGCAGCAGGAGAACGTCTGAGCTTTGAATTAAATGTGGAAGATTTCAAGTTGATTCCTCTTGATGGCAGTGATGGCATTGAAATCACCTTTGAAATGCAAGAAGATATTGTGACCGCTGCTATTCGTGGAGAGATACGCTATGAGCGTATGATTGGGATCATGGAGGCCAAAGTTCGAGAAGAAGCGGTTCATTTGATTCTACCGGAAGTTGAACGAAAGGCTGGTGGCAACATCCATGCCTTTATTTGCAATGTCGAAAATTCTGAAGATTGGCGAGACTTCGGTGTTCTTGCAGCCATTGCGACCAATGCATACCTCAACAGTGGCATTCCTTGTGTGATCGTTGATGACACATCCCCAGCAGACGATGATGCTATTCAGAACTTGCTTGATCGTTTGCAACCCAACCAAGTGACCATTTTCCGCAGCGAAGATGAGAAACTGCAAGGACAAATCAAAGGATCTGAATCTGCAAGTGTTACGGAGCGTACTTGTAACACTTTATCACAGATGAACGAGTTCGTTGCCACCACTTGGGCGGGAGAAATCAAGCGAGCTGTGGTGGTCTCAAATGCTCATTATGGTAATGCTTTACTGGCAACTTCATTGGCAACTTTAATGCAATCTCCACTTTTTGTGACAGAAAAAGCTGAAGATCTTTTAGAAATCAAAGGATTTGGCACCTATCCACTGTTGGTGGTTGGAGAAGATTTGGATTTCCCAGATGCCGAGGTGATTTTTATTCCCAATATGGCCAAGGCCATGTCTTATTTGAAAGAAGAAAAGATGAACATCAACTACATTGCTTTGACCAATCCATTGGACCGAAAGACGAAAATGAAATTGTCCTTAACAGCTCCAATCTATGCTGCTGCACATGGTGGTTTAGTTCTGCCTTTGAAGGATGTGGAATTAGAAAAGGCAGCCTCTCTTGATGCACCGGCTTTGACCAAAGTGAAGGAGCAGTTGAATGAACTTTACCAAGTTTTGGGGTCACCACGATTTTTGAATCTCGTGGGTACCACTGAGAGTGTTCCTGCCTGTGAGACTACAGAGGATGTAAACAACTCGAAGCAGTGGGCTGTGACTGATTACCAGTATGCCACAGTGAACTTCAATTTGGATGATTGCCCAGCAGAGATTGCAGTGGGTCGATGTTACACAGACTCGTCGACTGCAGGCTTCTTGCTGGCCACTCGCTCCGTGAATTTTCCTGTTCTCAGAGCTGCAGGTGATTGGAAGGACAAGATCGTGGATGCTGGCTTGTGGGGTTGGCCAGGGTTGCGGCAAATCTTCTGGAATGCAGGTTTTTCTTTGGCAGAGGTTCAAAAAGATGAGATGAAACCTCTCCATGCAAAGGACTTTGACAACAACAAAAGCATCGAGGCAGCAGCCATTTTGCACAAAGATCACAGTGGATGGGCTGGACTTGGTCAATGTATTCGACGTGATACCAATGTGATGTTTGCACCTTGTGTCTTTTTGTCTTCAGGATGTCATGCAGCTGGGATTGATGAAGGTTGTCCTTCATGTGCTTCACGTGTCATGGCTCGTGGTGGGATTTGTTTCACCGGTGCTGCACGTTGTCCCACGGCCATCGCCACGCTGTGGAGTGTGGCCTTCTTCAATGCCTTGGTGGTGAAGAACCAAAGTCTCGGAGAAGCGAATCAAGCGGCGCACAATGCCTTCTTAGCACATCACTTGCGAGGCTTTCTTGTAAAAGTCGAACTGTTTCAAATGAATGATCAAAGGAAAACATGAACAATTCACCTGAAGTTCTGGGAAACTAGTCAGCGGTGTGTTGAGTTTACAGTTGAGATGGGACACAAAACACAACGAAGAACACACACACACAAACTCAAATATCTCGCTTAGATGAGACATTCAATGGCCGTTTGGTGTTGTTCTGCTTTTTTTTGGTTTGCATTTTTTTTAAAAAAATGTTTGTATTTTTTTGTGGATTTTGAGGCGTGGGTTTGGGCAAGTACACCTTGGTGAATCGTTTCACTTTGGGTGACCCGGCGCTGCGGCCCTACGCGTCGGCTGCGTCCGACGAAACGCTGACGGCGCGGCAGGTTTTTCCCGACGCGAAGACCGTCGTCGTCACGGGACCCGCTGCGTGGAGCATGGTCCCGGTGCACCCGGACCAACTCAAGGAGTGCACGTGACGTTGTGCGTGGAGAGTTTTCGGAGAGGTTTTTTTTGTTCGACGTTTCTTCGGGAGTTTCAAACTTTTCTAGCTTTGAACATTTTTCTGCATTTGAGCATTGCAGCAGTGACATCTTGTCAGAAGCCTTTGTGAAAAATACCATCATAAGAATATCGCAAGCGATGCTGTCTCTTTTCGGTGACACATGTTGAAATTTCTTGACACATGTGTTCTGCATTTTCAGCATGTCTTGAAATTTCTTCTGTTTTCCAGTGACTTCCAGGAGTGGAAATACGAGGGCACTTTGTTCAATCCAGTGGCTCCAGGCTGCAGCCCTGAAGCCAAGTGGTGTGGAGGTGGTTATGACGAATTTGTTCCATACTATCAACTGGTAGTGAAGGTACCTCCAACGACCAAAGGAGTTGTGATGAAACAGTTGATTTACAACAAAGATTCCAAAGACATCACAGTTGAAGCTGTAGATGTAAGTGGTGTAGATCCAGTGTGTGGAGAGTATGAATGTTCACAATATATTGACAAAGGCAAGGGGAATGATTGGCACTATGTCACGGTGACCAAGATAGGTGATGGTGAGGACACGTGTTACAAATGGTCGAATCGTGCTGGTAAATCTTGGACTTTGGATTTCAAGACTTTGGACATCGATGAATCCTGTCCCTACTACGACAGCGGCCGTCACAACGTGCCGCAACGCAATGCTCAAAACATCGTGACCTCCATGATCTTTGGAAATGAGGCCTACAATCGTGTGGATGTGGATGTGAAAAATCCTGAATTTGCTGAAGCTAAGAAACTTTGGTGGCCAGGTGAAGCACAAAATTTGAAAGATTTAAGTGATGGCAACAAATTGCTATTACTTCCTTTGAAAATGATGGAATATGACCAGAAGACAGGAGAACTTCAAGCTTTTGTGAAGAGTTGCAAATTTGAAGTCCTCACAGATTCCGATTGCAATTTGGCAGAGCTCAACAAGATGCCAACCGTGGCAGAACGAGGTGGTGGTCGTGGTATTGCTTTGGCTATGCAGAATCGCGAGTGAGTGGTTCGATTCTTTGACCTGTCATCTTGAAATCGTCTGTTCAACACATGATGATCAATCAATATGAATCATGCCAATTGAGAATCCGGGAATCCTGAAAGGGAATCCGGAAGAGAAACATTTCAACTGGCTCAACGCACAGCTCCTTCATTGGTGTTGCCCCGTCGTAGCCGGGACCGCATCGATGCACTTCAAAGAGCAGAGCGACAAAAAGAAGACGTTTTTTTCCATCGAAGATTTTCTCTCTTCAGAAAAACCAACAAAAAAACAAAAACAAATATATAGACAGAAAAAACAAAAAATCTCTCTGCGATGCATCATACATGGTGCCAGGTGAAGATGCTACGGATTGATGCGGCTTTATGATTCATGTGCTGAAAAAGTCCCTGGCATTTCTTGTTTTGAATCATGTCATGAAAAGGAATGTGAAGAATGTGAAGAATGAGAACCCTGCAGTTCAGGGAAGGACGCATCGGGCGGATTCCATGCAGAACTCTAGATTGCTCAAGTTCTCTCATGGCATGGATTTCCATCAAAAAATGCCCGTTGCCAGCGAAAGTGTGTGCAACACACACTGGAGCTTTTTTTGAATCAGCTCTAGGATATACTCACAGGCTGTTCAATTGCATTGGCATTTGCAAATGCATGAGCATAGCCTTCAAGGTCTTCATAAGGGTGCAAACATCATGGCTTCACATGGTCCCCAGGGTCTTGAAAACAATCAATGTTACAAAGAAGCGGCAGAATGAACCAGGTTTGTGATCTTGCTTTCTACATTCTTTCTATTATTTGACCCCTTTTGAAATCACTCTCAACGACATCAAGCTGCATGGTGCTTTCTGATGAAGCGGCGGAGGAAGTGGAGGTTTTCTTGGCAATTTTTTGAACATATCAGTGATAAAAACCAATGAAGTTTCATGAAAGGTTAATTTGCCTGATTTTGTTGTTGGCATGGCGGATGTTGGATGAAATGTTGTGGATCGATCTTGGATGGTATTCATCGATGATGAAATTGAACTTTTTGGATAAACCACTTGGGAATTTCGGCATACAACTGCTTACTAGACGATACAAAGGAACCCAGGGTGATCTAGGCGAACAAATATACAAATGCAAAGGTGATCTATGTATGAAAAACGTCCGCACACACACACATACACCACACATAGGGGGTACATTGATATAGAGGGAATTCTTCACGTTGTTTGAAATCATACAGGGTGGTGCTGCAAGAAACAAAATCAATGAACATTTCCACATAAAAAGGAATCATGTACGCGTTTTTTTTCAGGATTGGCAATTTTTAGGTTCCATGTGAAAACTTTAAAACTTTACCCCAGGCGTCCTGCATGGGGCGGGTGGCTTCCTAGGTTTTAGAAAGCATCTTCGGCACTGACTTCCATCGTGACGACAACCATGTCACCTTGACGGTGGCGCCGGAAGAGGACAGTGAAGGCGTGATGGGCTCCGAAATGTGAATCAAGGTCCATCTTTTAAGGCAACTGTGTTTTTTTTGTGTGGTGGGAAGAATTTGAGTAAAGGCGCCTGTAGAAAGATCTCGGATCTTTTCTTCTTTTTTGACGGACAGCCTTGTGTGATTTGGGACAGATTCTGTTTAATTTTGAGATGTTTGCAGGGAGGAAAGAAAACGATGTTTTTTCTTCAGTTCCCCATGCGAAATGTCAAAGAAAAGAATCATGATGCAGTGACAGTGGGATCTCGCAGTTTGACGCTTGGACATGATTTGATTAGCAACTTGAGAATCATCCTGAACTTGAAAGTTTGTGATTTATATTTATAAATAAATAATATATTTGCGTATATAGAAGTCAAGATTCCCGTTTGCTCAGTGTGCCCAGATCTTCGGTAAACAAACATGAGTTTCAGGTTGATGTTGAATAACAAACGGGACGTGAGGACAAAGAAAACAACGATGACGGTGATGCAGAACATGATTTTTTATGATTTTGTTCCATCATGAAGATGCAGCGTTTGATGTGCGATGATGATCATGATGATAACAGATGTGTGGGAGAACAGTATGCATAATTGATTTATATTGCTGTATGTAGATTTGCCTATATTTGTAGACGGATTGTTTGCAACACTTTGCAACGCGCTTCACCTTGAAGATCAAGAGTACTCTTTTTGTTGTTCTTGCATTTGTTTGTGCATTCACTGAAGTAGGAGAACCACAAATGGTGATTTGGTTTCTCTAACAGTGCAACATGGTGCTAGTTTTGAAAAAAAAAACAGTATTCTCATATTCTCAGTTTTTTTTGAACTTTGATATCTTGTTTGACATTACATTTGTTCTGCCTTGTTTCAATAGCAAGTTCAACTTCCACAGAACACGAAGCGGAATATCGTATGGTGGTTTTATCAGAAAAGAGTCGATTCCAAGTTTGGTAGTGTCGCTCAACAGGCGGGGTGTCTTGAACCTATTACAGTGTATTCAAGATGTTGCTAAGATTTCTATACTCGTATGTAGTTTACATTTTTTTGGTCAACATCACAAAATCAGTTGGAAATAACGGGAAATTTTGCGTGATTTTTTTGGAGTTTGATGATCATCCTAACCTTAAAATCCTCACCAAATTTGGAGACGGTCGGAAACGGCCTGGGAAACGTTACACCTAGTTGTGGTTTGCCCCATGGTGTGTCCATGGTATGTCATGTGGTTGGCCGCGCTGTTGCTGGCCAGAGCGAAGGCTCAGGTCGGACGGAGGGATCACATTTCTTGCATTTGACTTGCAGTCAGATCATCAAATGAATCCTCAGTAATGGATACTGGAAGGTTCATCAAAAATATTATCAAAAAAAACAAGGTGTTTTTTGGTTCAAGTCCATTTACTCCAGGGGTTGATTTCAATTTTCATTGTTTCGAGAGGATTTGTTGGATGTGATAAGCTTTGTCACAAGCAGTCCTGAAAGGATGCAACATTAAAGAAGCAAGTTTTATTGTTGATGGTTCAGAAATTATCGCACCACCCGTGAGGATGCTTAAAACCCAGTGCAGAATGTGATTCTCCACAAGTATATAGCCATTACAACCGTATATTTCATGCAGCTATACACGTCATGATTTCTGAATACCTCTACACAGACAATAAGCCACTATCATTTTCTTTTTGTTGCCCCAGTAAAGCTTACCGATGCACAAAAGGAGCGTTACATCCTGGAAGGCTTCAGGTAGATATGGCTGAGCAGGAGTAGCTGGTTAGTGCCTGTTGTTATTCACGTAGGACGTAGTTGTAGTCATTATCACTAGTAGCAGCAACCGCAGAAGCAACAAAAAAAGAGAACGCCAGGCAACATATCCTTCTGAGTTTCGCTTGGATTGGTGTGTGGGAGAACATTGTTTCGACCACTCCATCAGTGCTGCACAGTTTCAGATGCGACTCAAGGGATACTACCAGGACAGATCTCGACAAGATTGCTCGAAAGGGGGACGAGTTTTTTGGAAAATATTCTTGGGCTGGACACAATAGGTAATTATATAGTGGAAAAAACACTGGTACGAAAACACTGGACGCAATAGCGAAGGGTAAAATCATGGCGATTTCTTTTGGGTCCCTGGCCATCCAATAGACTAAAGGTTTTGATCTAAATTGAGACCGTGACCTAAGATGAAATGATACTGGTTGCCTCAATGTTCATAGGGAAGAGTCCTAGCAAGAATAGGGATTCTTGTGATATCTATGATTTTTTTCTCCCCTTTGCCATAACCTTCATGGTGGCAGGTAATAGTTACACATGTCTAGTGAAACCCCAGGAGAATCGGCGTCCACCACTACGTGAAGCCTTCTTTTTGGTGACTCTGCCACCTGCGTACCAACGCGAGATGTTATTAGGATGTCCTGGTATGGTAGTGCCTTGGCTGCTCATTGCTTAGTGACTTGTAACCTGGAACAACAACAATTGGCAAGGAAGATTCCTGGAAGAGGAATCTCAAAAATAGATCCCCCAAAACAAATAATTACTTTGCTCCTGAAAAGATCTTAGGACATTTTAGGAAGAATGGCCTCCCAAGATCTCCCAAGCATGTTTTGGTAGGCAAACTCTTGGTTTTGAGGGAGTAAATCTTGAAACAAAAACCAACAGCCACTGGAAGCTTCACGATTCAGACTGCTGCCTGATGACTGGAAAGGTCTTTGAATTCATTGCTTTTTGAGGTGCTGGCTCATTTATTGATTGCGGAGTCACGTTCTTCGGCCAGTTGGGGGTGGGCTGGAGGGGTTGGAAGTTTTGGCGTTCCAGTCACCATGGTATGAGTGTTGGGAGCAACAAAAATTGGAATACCATCATACCCATCAGTTCATATCTTCATGCAAGATGTTTGAAAAACCTTGGCAGCGAAATAAACTCCACCTGCTACACTCTCCATGGGGGCACGTAACCTTCCCGTCCTCCATGCTGAGGATTATACACCCATGAGCCCAACGAAGCATTAGAGCTGGTGGCCAGAGCACAAGAGATGATGGAGATTCCGGAAGTTGTACCCTGAAGTGAAGCACTGACATGTAGCCGAAACGCCTAGTTGATTTAGGGACAGATAGGGACACGGCATGTATGTATATTGTAGATCATTTTACATTTTTTCATTCATGTTTTATATAAGACGAGTATGTATATGTTTGTGCATATACTTGCATATATACACATATTTGTACATGTATTTGCGCACCGTACATAAAATCATCCTGCACAAGATCCAGCAATCGTACAGTTTCTTCATTTCTAGACTAAGTTGCGTATTTGATGCTTAACATCTAATCAAAAAATCCTTGGTGTACCACATATTTCCTTGTGACACACACACACAAAGCTTACAGAAAAAAACACTTGGCCACCTGGGAATCATTTCATCCAACTGCTGGAGTGGTTTTGGGTCCGGGACAACCCCGAGGCAGGAATTCATTCTGAAGGTGTGAAGAAAGCATGGCCTTGGAACGAGGCTATGAATCGCATTGATTCCACCTTAGCATTTTTGGAGCCGAAACCTTGGGGGGTGGTTTTGGAAGGGGCTGGCAGCCTGGTTTTGGGGGAGGACATGGATATCCATGGAATATCCATGAATATCCTAGCAGGTTGAGAATGTTGCTAGCGAATCACATAGCAAAAGTGGTGTATGTCATGAGTTGACACATTTTGTCGGGTTTTATCCTGGAGAGTTTGTGGAACATGTCCCCCACCTCCCAGTGGATTGCCACGGAGATCTTCATAATGAACAATTCCTTGGCAAGAGAAAACGCTGCCACTCTTGTTTTTGAAAAAATGTTGCAAGGTATCCTTGAAAAAGGTCAATTTGAATCATGCGACATTCATATTGATGTTCATCTTCAGGAGTCAAATCGACAAGAACTCTCTACTGACATTGTTTTGCCACATTGTCGTGAAGATTTGAACCTCGGTGTTTTCTTTAAAAAAACTTGGTGGGGTGGCTGGGGAGAACTCCTAAACTCCGTTAGGAGTTTTCGAATGTTTTTGATGGTTTAAAGGAACTGCAGAACTAGTCTAGATAGATTGTGTGTTTGGTATTATCGTGATCAAACCACCTCATCATCATCATCATCATCATCATCATCATCATCATCATCGTCATCGTCATCATCATCATCATCATGATCATCATCATCATGATCATCATCATCATCATGATCATCATCATCATCATCATCATCATCATCATTATCATCATCATCATCATCATCATCATCATCATCATCATCATCATCATCCTCATCCTCATCCTCATCGTCATCGTCATCGTCATCATCACCATCACCATTACCATCATCCCCCATCACTGTCCATGCAATAGAACGATTATCGTGCGTTCCACCTCCAAGCATGACGTGAACCACCTTTTGTGTAAGTCAAGGTCCAGTTTCCCCCGTTGGAGCTGTTCAATTCGTGAATTTTCTCCCCTTTCAATTCCTTGGTTTTTGACAGTTGGTACATATCCCATATATGCTCCACGTATGGAATATTTACCTACATGTCCCATACATTTAAGTCAAACGTAGGTCACTCAGGTCATGGTTGGGCAACACGTCCTTACTTCAACTCTTGCCTGCGCGCACACGTGTGTTGATCTACGAGAAGTGTGGGGGAGATGAGACCTTGTTACGACAGTTGCAGGGACTTCTGCCACATCATGTGCCCTTTTTGGGCTTTATTTTTGGTCAGACAAAAATTGGGATGTGTTAAACTGCATTAAACTGCGCAGTTTAGGTAGAATGAACACTATGCACGAGAAGCAATCACACCTTAATGACTGACAGGGATTATGAAAATGAATATTATGATGCACGTTTATATGTATCATGAAATGTGATGTTAATTTTGCAGTTCTTAAATATAGATATTGAGATTTAAAGCAAATAAAGATATGCATACATCAGATTAGTGACTAGTATTTCAGTAAATGCAACCAAACCAACATTTTTAGCTGGTGTTTTCCACCTGACACCCAAGATCTCATTTTTACAAATACCCAGCACCCCTTTTTGTCATTTTTGTCATAGGTACAACTGATCTTCACCCGTCTTGATGATCCTGTGGATCCAGTTTCGGGACAAGCGGCACGACGGGATGAATGCACGGCATATTTGAGTCACGTGGTGCATCATTTCCAGGACTTAGCCGATGTGACCTTATTTCTGTGACCTGGATATTTTTTTGACCAAAAAGTTGGGGCCAATTTGGTGGAGGGCAAGCAACATCAAGAAAGAACATATAGATCCCAAGCAACAATGGGAAGGGGTTGGAAGGGTAGATATTAAATGAACCCATGGAAGATTGAAAGCTTTTATGGATATGATTTGTTTTTGATGTTAAATTCTCAACTGGGACCCCCCCCCCCAAATAAAAATAACAGCATTCCAAAATTTCATCATGATGAATTTCCTGACTTGGAGGGATTTTGTTTGCTGTGATATACGTACAGGGGAATCACTTGGCATCCACATGATTCGATGTTCCTTGTGCTGGGAGCGTAAAAGCCTTGACAAATGACAAGATACGAGGTAAAGGAAGCTTACATCCCCCGAAAACGAACGGCTGGAGGGACCCAAAATGATGGGCCTTGGAAAAGGTGGCTCCCTTTAAAGATGGCCATGTTTGGTATCTACTCTGGGGGTATCCAGCCGTTTCACTCGCGATGACTCGGGATGTTTTTTGGGCAAGTCTCCCAGTCACCGAAGAGGGGAGAGCCATGTCTTGAGTTTTGGAATGCTTCACGTGAGTGCTGTAGAGATGGTTTCTCACTTGTAAATGAAATATTGGTATAGTGTATAGAGTGTGTTATTGTACTGTATTGTATCATTTTATCTTATATTATGTTGAGATCTCATTATAATATATTTATGGGTTACCAGGGAATCCGGGCTATTTGTAGGGAAGTGGGGAAGAGATAGAATAGACTGTATATCGCTGCCCTTGATGAATGGCCAACAACTATATTGAAGTTGGGCTGTTCCCATCCAACGTCAACTTCTCTATACAAAGCAAAGTCATCAAAGTAGAGCCAACAGCTAAACCGCTCCAATATCTTCTTTCACACACCTCTTGAAGTATCTCCTGTGTTTGTACGTGTTTGTCATATTTAATTATTTTGATTGTTCAACCAGCAACCAAGAAACAAAAAGCAGAGCAACCAACCCCTAGGTGGTGGTGGCATTTTTTTTCGGCCTGATCCCTGGGGAAAATTTGACGAGCATATTAAGCATATTTTTCAAATAGGTGGGGAAAACCACCAACTTGAATCCCTTCAGACAATGCAGATAAGGCATGGAGATCCCTCTGATCATACGCCTTTTGGATTATTGAATTTAGTCTTTCGTGGCTTGACCTTGGGAACCTTCAGCCTCTCGGATAACAAAAAGATGAAATCATTTGAAAAAAACAGGAGTTCGGAGGCTTTTTTTCTTTTTTTGGTGTGTTTTTTCATGTTTTTCCATGTTTTTTGGGGGTGGTAAATTTGCAAAAAAAACACGTATCAAATCATATTTTTTGAAGACACAGGATGTTTGTTTGCACCTGATTTTTGGGATTACTGTACCGTTTCAAATGCTAATGCAGTATCTATATACTTCCAAAAACCAAATATTCATCCTTTACCCTTCCTTTTTTCTTCTAAGAAACTTCATGACTCATGCTGTAGATGGCTTTTTTATTGCAGTCCTATGAGATTCCCAAGCATTTGCAAGCTATTTTTTCCCAGGTAAGTTGGACTTTATCCACCTGGGAGCACCACGCTTAGTTGCAACTTATAATCCTTGCAGCTTGGCAAGAGATGGGACATTTGATTTGAGACCAACAGATGTGTGTTTCAAAAAAGCAACAACGTGTTTCATTTGTTGGTTTCTGATATGGAATGGCATTGAAACCATTAACTATTGGCAATTTTTTGTGGAAATGTATCCTGCAGACATGTCTCTAGATTCTAGATATATTCATGCTGTTAACCGTTTTGCTCAAAACTTGCAACTGAATTGATGTCAATGGATACCATTTGACCACACACATTTACTGGATATTAATGCACCAATCTGGTAGAAAACGTAGAAATTTCTGCCTGAGAGTCGCGTCTCCAAACTGAAAATAAAACAACAACAATCTGTTGAAATTTTCATTATCCAAATGCAGGATCTGTTGAAACCTGTGTTTATCTATTGTTTTGTTTAAGGTCAAGATGATATCTATCAACGTGCCTTTGGTCGAGAATCTCAGCACCGTCGCTGGGTAGTTGAAATTTATGGTGATGGTGGTGCTGGTTTCAACACGTGCGCTATGTTCATGCGCATGGACTCAGAGTAGTCTCAGAGTATTGGGCAGCGTTAACATCGTAGAGCCGAAAGTTGCATCTACAAAGTTGTTTTTTGTTGCGATATGTGGATTTAATTGGTATACCTGGTCTACTTGCTAAGGTCTTTTTACTTATTGCTGCTCGCAGTTTTTGGTCTCCAAACGACGGATTCAATCTCGACCACTGATGGACTATGTGCGCATGTTGCAACTGGTGGACGGGTCTGTTGCAGATCAATGTGATCCTCAATATGCAAACAAGTTGGGTTTGCCGTGGTCCACTTTTGAGCTCATAAAGAGGGAGATGAATAGAGTTAATGACATTGGACATTTCACGAATTTTGACAGGGTGACAGACATCTTTCAGTTTACAGTAGTTTAGTCGATTTGCTTGTAGATGTTTTTCCATGTTTTTCCCAATACCCAAATTGGGAGACCCTGTGAAATGAAGCTCTCAACGTTTCAGGAACGGATTGGTCCATCATATGAGAAATATGCAGGACAACGTTTGTCTCATTGCTTCTTTTTGGAGTTCATGTGGCATGTGGTCTTTGGGCAAGATGATGAACTTCCCTCTCGCGCAGATGATACCACATTGCCAGTGTCACTACGCTTGCAGCTTGGTGTTAGAGATTGGTACCCTATGATTTCCCAGTGTTTACTACTGTTTTGGGCTTTAATGACGATACTGTTGATGGAAGAAATCCTGCACCACCCGGGATATATAAAACCTTGTAAATAACGGGTTAAACTATTTATCAACTGGTGCAGGATTTCTTCCATCAACAGTATGACTTTCACTCCATTTGTCTCAAATGTTTTTTAGAATACACTTTTACTGCAGTTTGTTTTTTTTTGTAGACCTCCCAAACGAACACACATCTCAATCTGTACTCAAAAATGCATCATACCGAATCATACCCATCGATCGAGGAAAGATAACGAGGAGCATCCACCGAGTATTTGGAAGAGTTATGTGACACCGTTTATTGGCGGCCATGCAACCTTTGAAGGTCAAGGCCATCAAGCCTGGCGGAACCACTTCAACATGAACGTGGAAGCTTGGGATTGATTTGTTGAACAAGGTAGGAACCAACCAATAACAAAAAGGAAAACAACAAACCAAAAACCAAAAAAATGGGGGGGGGGTGATAGGAAAAAAGCACAGAAGATACAGATACACACACAAAACTCATACTAGTGACAGATGTCGTACTAACGCTTTCTTTTAAGGCTTTACATGGGTGGTTTTTGTTCAAACATATTATGATTTGTCAGTTTTTGTTCACCAAACTTGTGAAAGATGGGACCAAAGCAACACTTTATTATACCAATATGCAGCTATGCATTTTGAACGATTAAATCGTCACCTTTGGCTTGTGAAAAAAACACTTGCCTAACCCAACAAAAAAACGGCCCTAACCAACAAAAAACGGCCCACCCTACCTTTTTTTTTTGCTTGGTTCACCCTCCTTCCAGGGGTGGGATGGGGTCGGAACACGTTGATTAAGGACCTGGGTCGGCCGATCCAAAAGAACTTTGGGGATGGTTTGACATTCGAGGGGCGTTAGCGACACGCGCGACAAAGATTCGCGCGAGCATTGGAAAAGACGTTTTTTTTTAGGGAGAACAGTGTTTGGAAATGAATGGAGGGAAGGGGCAACAAAGAAGTTTTTTTTCAAGAGGTAGAAGTATAGTAGTTATTTCGTAGAAGTGACCTTCGTAACTTCAGGGATAAAAAGGAATGATCAGATTTTTTGTGGTTTTAATGAAAGTATGTTGACATGTTTTCAGCATTTAGGGAATTCAAGGAACTTTCTTGGTTTCAGAAGCCGGGAAATGCCGGGAAGCGACCATGCTAAATGTATTTGAGCCTTCCTTTCGGTAAGACAATGGCAAGCTGTGTGAACTTGTATGTGCCAAGTGGTATTTTGAGATCACCTACTTGGTGTTTGAACATGTCCTAACAATGGTCCATCAGTCATCTCACCCAACAGCAGGATTCGAAATGATCGAAGATTTTGCGGACAACAGGATTGGGTTGAAGATCTTCAATAATTTGATTCGGAACGGCAATCATACATGTAAAAGTTGAAATATATTTGTTTAATGTGTTGCATCCCTTGCATTTTAGAATTGAGTATCATAACTTCTTTGTTGCCTCGTGGTGCAGCAAAATATCACCCAGCATGTAGCACAGCTGTGAAGCGGCAACAGCTGGATGATGCATTTGTGGCGTTGGTTCGACAAAAAAAGGGCTGCCATGACGGTGGAACAGTGTGTTTTTTTTGTGGAAAAGGGGACACGCAGGTTGCATTTAAAAGAAATACCTTGGATCTACACCCCACCCAGGATGCAAGCAAATGGCAAACAAAGGTTTTGTTCGATCCGCTTGCGATTCCAGAACCTGATATAATCATTATCCAGGTTGGACGGTGAAAAATCGTGGGTGACGGTGGAAAATCCTGGGGCCCGGTGGGTAGATCCAAATCATACTGCAGGTTGAACGGGGCGACCTTGGTTTAAAGGCTGACCATGACCCGCGATAGAATTTCATCTCAAATTTATGGATTTAGCAGTTTTCACCTATGCGGCGACAGTTTATACAGTACATTGTAGCAGTAAATGAAGTCACGGGTGCTTTTGTATCTTTACAAAACATCCATATTGTGTGTACGTATACACAACTCATACTATATAACAGTCGTTATTCTATGTTCACATGTACGACTGTATAAAACATATATATATATATATGTCTCTGATGCTATGAATTTCAACAGAAAAATTATCACCCCTATATCTCACCTCGGTTCCAGCCTTACAGGCTATCCCTACGCCAGCATCCAGCTTTTGGTATCACTGCCTGATGGTTATCCAACCACGGCAGGGCCTAGCATCAAAGTGGAACCGTCAGGTGGACCATGTCAGAACCATGTTGGGTGAATGTAGCGGGATGGTTTGAGTCATGACGTTAAGATGTGATATCTAATAGTGGTTACGTGTGATTTGATAAGAATGAACGTGTCCTTTTCTAAAGAATGCATTATGCTATTTTTACATTTACTAATTTATGGATGTCTATAATTTATGTATCATTGATTTACAGCAAAGTATATGCACATATATAGTCTATTCTATCCTATTCTATTCTTTGTCTATTCATGTAAATCCGAGATTGTGTACGTAACATTTGCAGAGTTCAATGGCAAATTTGGATGCTTTTTTTGAGCCACCTTTGCAACACAGTAAAAATCCAACCTGACAATGTGACATTTTCGCTTATATTTGGTCAAACTATAGCGACCTCACACGACCTCACCCCAAATGGTTGTTTAATAAGGGAAATCCCATTATTTCAGGGAAATCTAGGTTGGTGAAATATTACAATTTGGCCAGATATAATCCCTTCGCGTCTCTTGTTCATCTACTGCCCAGAAGTTTCATAGGCGAAGCTTCTTGCTCTGCAGTGTCTGAACACTTGGAGTCATTGACATTGGTGGTGGAAAAGCAGTTGGAAGAATGTCAAGAAATGGTGGCCCTTTTTATGGTAGCAGAGGCTGGGGTGTTTGGGTGGGATGGCAGAGTCTATTGGATGATGCTGAGTGGCTGCAATGATGAAAGGTCCTTATGAAACCGGGCTGTGAAGGTAAGCAGGACTTCTTTGATGCACGCAAGATCATCACCGAAACAAGGTCCAGTAAGGCAGGTGATAGATGTTGATAGTGTCATTTAATAAATCACAACTATATATACAATACATATGTCGCATACAGCATACATAAATATACATGATACGTTAGCGAAGACGAGTCCGGGATTTTGTTGGTCGATGATCACAATGATTGAGGAACCTTGTTGTTTCTTCCAGGCCGTCAGAGATTGGTTGCGTGAGCACGGACGCTTGGAACGTCCGGAGAAGGTCGAAGAGGAGAAGGCGCAGCTCCCATGTCAGTGGTAAATGCACCCTTGGAACTACAGTAGTTTCTCCTTCAGAAATGTGCGGTGATAAATCCCACCGTCAATCTCCAACACCATATGAAACTATCAGGCAGTTGACGATGACGATGACTTTGATGTGGATTCAGAAGATTTGGATGGAGAAATGGTTGATGCATTACTGGAAGTGCTACGAGGCGGTTTGGAGAGGTGAAGTGCAGATTCAGAAGTAGCTTTCAGGATGTGTACAATGATCGAAATGAAATCTGATTAAACCAAAGGGTAACACTTGAACTTTTTTATTAGAGGTGACGACACAAATATTTAAGATGAACTGTAATTCATGCAGAGTTGCGACACATCATGAAGTACTTTCCTTGGATGCGTTGAAAGTGATGTCACCATGAAGGATTTTGTTTTTTTGGAGTCTTTCACAGACAATCAATTTAAGCGTGTTCGATGTAGTTGCCAGCACATGCTTGCACAGAGCAACTTTTTGAACTTGATTATCCTAGAGTTTTCTCTTGGAGTACTCTTAGTTTTTTATTACGGTACAGCCCTGTTTCACACGTTCCAAATGGCTGTGCGTATCGCACTCGCACCTTCCTACATTTTGACAAGGGGATGACATTGGAGTTGAACAGTATAACAACTTCACAGTGAGGTGTTCCAATTGAATCCAGTTGAAGGGTGTTGGATGTGTAAGTTGAAATCAGTCAAAATCATGATGTGAATCCTTTCTTGATGCACTGGCATTCTTGTTCACCGTCAAAAAGGTTCCTTTCAATCAGGTTAAAGGATGCCCAAAACAATTTTCATGGTTGTGCCGGGAAACCGTATTACATGTTGATGCAACTTAGATTAGAATAAAACAACCATATAACATATATGTGTGTGTGTGCAGTTTGCCACCGATCTTTCAAAAGTATATTCAACCCGGCGATACGACTTTTGGTATCCTTCCAGCGGTAGGGGATGCAGCGCGATGTCGAGAGCTGAAACAGATCCGAAGGATGGCATCCGCCGAACAGAAGGTGTGGCTTGTTTTTTTACCGAGGGTGGCTGGTTCACCCTAGGGTGATACTGGTTGTCACAAGAAATCTCCTGCAAGTATATGTAAAAGAATCTTCCGAAACATGTGTTTAAAAACATGTGAATATATGACATGGTTTTGGATGGTTTTGGTGTTTTTTTGTTTCTTCCAGATTACACTCCCTAAAACTAGCATAGCACCTGAAAATAGGCCATCCCAAAGGGAAATTTAATCTTCCAACTTCCAGCCATCCATTTTCAGGTGCGAACTGTTAGTTTCAGGGAGGGGAAGGCATACATGGCATACTGACTCCTGTGCAGGTTGCTTTACGAGCGCAGTTGAAGAAGCTTAGTGCACAGGACAGCATCCAACATCAACCGCAGATTTCGGAGTCGTGGAAAATGTAGATAGGTGAATATGCCAATATATGCCATACATGGATGGCATGGGATTTGCAACTATTTTGCTAGCCATGATGATTTTCTTGAATGGATCTGCGAAGAGTTATACAAACCAAATGTTGCTTGTCTTTGTGTCCTGGGCTACATTTGACTGCATTTTTGGTATTTCATATTTGGATATGTACACCCCCGAAAACTCACATGAAACCCAACACTTCATGGTTTGTAGATGTTTTTCCTTTTCCAAGGGACCTTTTTCAGCTTCCATGTTAGTTTTCTGGGGGTGTACTGCATGTTTGAGGAATTTGTTTGTTGAAGCCAATGGATTCCATTGGAGGAACGGGAGGCTTTGATTGGTGACTCGAGCTTCTTGGCTTCCAACGAAATTTGATGGAGGGATAGCTGTGAGATGCTTGGAATGATGATTGAACACTATCCCTACTTGCTCTCCATAAGTCAACACGTTTTTTTATGACCTTCAATGATTCATGATATTTTTGAATCTTTCTAGTTGAGATGTTCCGATTAAAATCAGAAGTCTTGCAACAATTAAAGTTCACATACGTATATTTGGTTTGTTTCAATCAAGTAGTTCTCTTCAAGTAACAGCATGGCATGGCATGGCTACCAGGTGGTCCCAATATATGTGACCATAAGGATCTTACACCTTTACTTGCATGTTTTTTTCTTTGGCGGGAAGAACATTTTATGTTTTGAAACTGAATATCATTTGGCTGGACTTGGCAGAAACAGTGAGATTTGATAGTCGTTGGCCATTTTGGGGATGGGTAATACCATCCAAGAGGATGCCCATAGGATCCATGTACGGTATATTTACCTACATTTATGTTTGATCTTTATGCTAATTGCAGGTAAATATACCAGTTCCATGGATGCTATGGGATGGAGATCCCCAATGCAGCCACCAATGAGGTGAGGATGAAGAGGTGCGGTGTGTTTTCATGGCGGCCTAGACCCGTCAGGTGGCTAATAGTTTTGTGGCTCCAACGGTTGATGTTTTTGTTCAAACCGTAGTTTTGTTTTTTTTTGGTTGTGTTTTTTTTTACAATAAATGAAACCCACAAAATACCAAGAGAGAGAAGATGCACTGATCAGTGAGATTGACACTTTTTTTTTCGATGAAGTTATGAAGCTACTGCCCCCAAGTCCTGGTGTTGTTTCACATCATTCTTTGTTGGGAATTACATAATTTGTTTCAAGCAATCTCAACTTCTTGTGAAAATCTTGCCCCTAATATTCACCTAACAAGGATACATGGCGGTCCCTCACCAAAGTATTTGGAAATCACCTACCACGCCGGTAAACTCACATACATAGCTGGCTGGAAAATGGCTACCCGTTTTTCAGTCTTTGTGTATTTTCCCTATTGAAAATGGTGATATATTCCAGCGATCGCTATGTTATCCTGCCGAGCTAGGAAGCCCAGGAGGTTTTGGTGCAGTTGGCACCAGCAACTCGGATGACAAAACACCTGGAAAACCCTGTGAAATATGAACCCCAACCCGGATCCAAACCTTGCATGATTTTTGGTTCATATTTTTTGTGGATTGTGGAACTAAGGACTTTTTGTTTGAAAGACGTTTGGAGGTGTTATTTTGTATACTTATATAATATATATATACTAAGACGTGTGTTGGGATGCAGCATGAACATAGGCATTGATATCAGATTCTTGTTGATGTTTTTTTTCGCCTGAGAGGTGGGTAACTTTTCCCTTTCCAAATTGGAAGTCAGAAATGCCGTCTCTTTGAGAAAAAAACGAAAAAACACACATGTTGCTTTACTTGGGGTAGGCCAATGTGATGGCGCTCGAGAGAGAGAGAGAGAGACATGTTTGCAACCCCTGTTTGATACTTTTTGTCATGATGATGTATCTCTCGATTTATTGGCTGTTACTGTACAGCTCATTGGTCCACAGCGGATGTCGTCTCAAAAAAGCGCGACAGGGAAAACAAATAGAATCCCTACCCTCCAGGGAACTACTGTAGTATCCCACCTGAGACAAAGAAAAATTATCTTCAAAAGTACCTTTGAAAGGTGGATATGTTATCTTTAGTTTCAATGTATCCTAGTATTTACAGGGTTTTATACATCCCATGTGCTGCAGGACTTCTTTCATCAACAGTCAACAGTACAATTCTGAGGCGCAACTGGAGTGTCCTCACGGCCACGCCCTGTCGGCTTTTTCTGCTCGACCTCCTGACTATCGGAAGTTCGACGGTTCGCCCCGGCAAGCCACGTATGAGAAACGGGTATGCAGTATGCATCAAGGTGTATTCATGAATGTTGTTCCAACTGGGTTTGCTTAGGTATGGTTATATAGGATTTAATTGATTTTGATTGATAGGATTGGATTTGATTGGATTTATTTTTGATTTACAATGATTTGATATGTTCTTGATTCTGATCATTTATTTTTCCACCACGCATTGGCTCTACCCTACTTGTCACGCAAAATGTCTTTTGAAGAGTCACATCCCTGAAAATCCATTGCAATGAATGGAATCCTGGTTGAACCGTGAGAGACTTCGAGACTTAGAGACACAGAATCATAAGATAAAACATCTTCCCGACCTCCAAAAGAGCATCAGATATTTTCTGAACTCTCCCCCCCAGATCCTTACAAGTTTGTTTCCTTTTCGCCATAGAGGAGATGAGTACACGTGTGACGTGTGTGGCCGGGATGGCGAGTATCGTTATGGCGTGTATCATTGTGTGAAGTGCTTTGCACAAGGACGGCCGCAACTGGCCACTGCCATTAGGGACACCTGGAGATCTGGGAGATTTTTAAAGTGTTTTTGTTCTTGGCTGTTCTTACCCCGCAAGTTCAGAAGTTGAACAAAAATACATGCAGTCTATATAACAAGTTGATACAAGTTGTGAACACTTTGATGGCAGTTCATTGCCTTAAATTCTGTCAAGTTCAAGGAGTTGTGTTTTTCACCGTGAAAGCGCCCAAGGAGGACGTCAGTTTGATGCCTGTCCATCTTGTGGTGGTCGAAGCGCGGCGACTGGAAAGGTCAAGCCGACCAAGGGTGGCAAAAATGTTGACAGAGCGAAGAAGTCAACAAAAAAGCTGACCGCTAGCAGCTGACACGTATGAGATTTGAAGACTTTTTGAAGGGTGTGTGAAATGTAGAAGATAATCCAACAGTGTCAAGACCACAATGAATTTAAGTTGAAGTGCACTTAGGGTGTCATAGTAAGAAAGTATTTATGCAGTTGATGTTTGTATATCGCGTAAGATGTGAAGTTCTCCCTTTGAACCGCTGATCCTAACGTTGAAGCGCTGGTCCTCCATGCCTTTTTTCGTCCAAACTCTGAAGGCTCAACCTGGGCCACAAAAGCCACGCTAAGAATCAAGACGTCAACACGCATTGACAACGCAACGTGTTATTTTCCAGAGATAGGAACTGAAAAATAATAAATCTTTTCCTCCTGAATTTTTTGAAAATCCAAAGAGACATCGAGATCATCCTATCATCCTATCATTTACATTTTACCTGTATATGATGCATTAGATCCAAGAAAACTTCAATCTCACGCATCTGTTTTTTTGACGCTAAGAAGAAAGACCGTTTTAAAGGCCTTGATCCGTTCATTCCCGGCCATGTCGGTGCCCAAATTCAAAGACTGGGAACTCAGAATTTGGTGGATTGAGGTTTTTGAGGATTGTTGGAACAGTTTCTCTTGTTTTGCCAAACGCTTTGTCAATTTCTTTCTGGGTTGGAGAGGGGAGTTGGTCGGGGTGCAATTGAAGGTTTTGAGGCAAGAATAGGGTCAATTTGGGATCGTTTTGGACAAAAGGTGTTTTTTGTAGTTTTATTTTAAATCAGTTTTATGACACTTCACACTTCGAATGCAGACTCTAAAGCTCAACGCATGTACATCACTTGAACTTGAGCAATGGCAAGGTCACTTGAAACACCAGCGGTGATTAGTTGAAAGATTTCAACTCTGAAAACCTTTAAGATGCACTGGAACACTAAATAGTTCGTATTTGGCGACTAAAATGTTTCACTACAACATCTCTCACTAATAAAGAAATCTTGGCTAGCTACATGCACTTTAAAAGGTCAAACTTAGAAGACAACTGTTCATAAAGTCAGAATGTATTATAAGATTTGTACCACTTTTTTTCATGCAACTATGTTTTTAATAGAAAAATAGAAAACATACAACTAACATATCAAATCTGTTTGTTTTTGTTTAAAGCCGTTGGTTTTCATTCCGGATTCCATGGAAATTTTGGTGTTCCCGGCCTCCCAGGTGGTGCTGGTGGGTGACCAATCCGTGGGGAAGACGGCACTGGTGATGTCGCGAAGCCCGGGAGTGGGTGAAGAAGCTGTTGGTTCTATAGATTATCGAAAATATGTATAATATAGATGTTTTAAAACTGGCTGTGGTTTGGGATATATTGGGACCTGAGTACTTACTCGTTTATTGGGTATTCCCGAGTTGAACATGGGGATTTTTCCATTGCTATGTTAGTTTACGGGAGGGTACATCATAACTTGTTTCTATGGATACCTCATTCTTTCCATTGGATCCATTGGATTGGAGCCCATCCTGAAAACTAAGGCGCTATTTAAAGAATACCTTCGATGACAAGGTAGAGACCACTATTGGCATGGACTTCCAAACGAAGACTGTGCAGCTGCTTAATGGTAGTGAGGGAACCTAAGAGATGCGAAGAGTGGTGAAGAGTTTTGTTCAGAAACATTCCGGAAAAAAAGAAGATGGGTATTTTAGAAGCATCAATTGGGTAGAAATCTTAAACTGATTCCTTTATTCTGTTTACTGTTTTAAAGTCTTGAATCATAGAAAATCAATTGACATGACAAATTTGGTTGTCTTCCAACTCCCCCTCTTTACGTGGGAAGGAATCAATGAATCTACATGGATTTCGAATGTTTTGATTTGCATTTCTACAGAACCACTCAGATGTTGATGTCTTTTTTGACGAAACTAGGCGCCGGTGTTGATTTACACTTGATTTGATCATCTAGGATCTAGAAGGTCTTTGATGTTATTTTCGTATGGTGATGATGAGTGCGCTTTGAAGAGCCCTTGTGAGTGAAGGTACTGTAGATATAAACATGATATAATTAAGATGATTTATATAATATATATATAATTGAAATATGATATAACATGATACAATATGATTGTGATCAATTAATAATTCAATTATGTACATGCAACATGTAAACATATATAAACGATACCTGTGCTTGGGAATGAATTTTGCAATTCTGAAGGTCCCATCCGATTACAGCTATGGGACACCGCAGGGCAGGTGCCACTGGGGTGGTGTTTTTTTAATTTCAAAACAAAAGATCTACGTAGAGGCCAATTTAATTACCATACCCTCCCTGAAACTAACCATTTTCCTCCCTGAAAAATGGATGGCTGGAAAATGTAAATTTTCCTTTTTGGGTTTGGTCCGGCTTTTACTTTATGGTATGTTTGAATTTGGAGTTTCAAGAGTCTTGTCCCAGATGTCAAAACTTCCAGGGTCTTTCATTACATTATTGTAAAAACGGTTGGTGCCGATATGCAGTGATTTGTGTGGAGTTTTGGTATGTACTGGCGAATATGTGAAAGCAATAGAACTGGTCAAAGAATGTCAAAGAACCACTTGTAGCGTGGATGTTTCTATTTCCAGAATGCCATGAGACCAGATCTGAATGCCACTTGGTCATGCCCTTCATTGACCAGCACATAGTGTTCGGGAAACAGCTGCAAGCTGCTGAAATGTAGGGACGTATTCAGTTTGACTATCTACATCATTCCAACTAGGACCTAATTAAACAGTTTTTCGAGTCCAGCTAAAAATAAAGCATGTTTACTGTATAGGGTACCGTGTCTAATTGTTGCATATCTTCTATTGTGCAGGAACGCTTTCGCAGCCTCGTGAGTGGCTATATACGTGATGCGGCTGCTGCTATTGTATGGTTTCATGGTGGCAGCCAAGAAAGTTGGATTCTGTCGATGTCAGTTTTGAATCGATGCTTTCTTTGGGATTTGGCAGCACCTTTGGAAGGGCCGTAGTTTAGGGAGCATTTGCCAGTTGGGATGATCTATTTGGCTAGGGAGTAGGGAGTAGGAAGCTGCTAGCTAATCGTATTTTTTGGGGCGGGTCAGTTGCCGAGAAGCATGGTTTTGATTGGCATATCTCCCCCTGCTTACCCCACCCTCCCCCAATCTTGCGAGTGCATGATACCATCATCCTTCATGCTTTCTTACCTTTTTCCTGGCGAAGAGATCATCAGACACTACTCAGACACTGCCAATTTTTCCTGCCTCTTTGAGGTTTCAACTAAAAAGTTGACAACAGTTCATCATAACCCAACCTTGCTGGAAAAAGAAACGGAACAAAACAAATCCAACAGTCTCAGAGCGCCAACTATTCAATACGTTCGCTGTGCTTCAAACAAATTGCTGAGTTATGACATCACCAATCGGCAATCCTTTGAGAATACAGTTCAATGGATCGAGGTGTAGAGTTGGAGTGCTGTTGGGGAGGGGTTGGATGATGTTATGTTTTTGAAATCAGTGTGTGGTTTTTGGTCCAGTTTGATATGGTTTTGGATGGTTTTGGTCCAAGTTGATGTTTTGGGATACTTTGAGGGATGGATGCCCTGGTGTCCGACCCCTCCCCCAAAAAAACGATTGGCAAATCAGGATGGGTTTTCAACAATTTATTGGGCTTATGTTGTTTCGATCTTGAACTTCATGTTGTTTCGATTTTTCGATATTTTGCTGGTGTGTTTTTTTTTTGACGTGGACAGATTTGCTCTTGTCATGCTTTTATTTGGTTATAGTATGGTTTGCCTTGCCATGAATCAGTTGTGATATCCTTTGATGCCGCTTGCTACCACAGAGTGATTTGATCCGCAACACAAAAAAAAAAAAGTCCAAGAGGAAACAACTTCCCAAGACATCAATATCAAGGTGTTCCTGTTCCCCCGTGATGGAAAAACAACCTTTTTGTCCCACATCCTCAGAGCATTTTGCGCCAGGAAGTGCGTCAGTCGCGTGGGGAGGAGGTATTAGTTTACCTCGTTGGAACCAAGGCATGATCAATGGCCTTTTGGGGTTCATGGGTATCGAATGCTGAAGGCTCCAAGGTCATCCAGTTGTTTAGATAAGATTAGTTAATGTTTGTGATTTTGTTGAGAAGTTGTGAATGTATGTTATTGATTTTGTATATGCTAGATAGTAGAATGACAAAATGTGTATATTTTATATGCAGTGTATCGATGTTTACCATGGGATTTCATGGGTCACAACATGCGCCCTCACCACTCGGTGGAGTCTCGCAGGTGGATATTGAGGATCGTAGGGAAACCCAGAAACTGCAAACAGCCACTGAATGATGGAGCCCGCAGGTTTTCTATATTGGAACATTTGTAGTAGTTTACTGAATGTACCATTTGACAACATCTATATATATATACAATATATATCACATGGTACAAGGGAGGACCGTGCAAGCAAGGCACATATCACATGTGGTACGATTCATACATACATTACGTAACTACACTTGCATTATATACATCCGCATCTGTATATACTTGGTGAAGATGGTTGTGATATGGCCAACTAGTGGCACCAACTGGGCCAATGCTCAGATTGATACGCCCAGAGCTTTATTCCAACACAAAGGATTGCCTTGGGATTGCCCTTTGCTATGTTTCAATATATTTCAGGAATCCATTTCGTGGGATTTGTCGCAACATTCGGGGATTTGTGGATCAGAGGACTTAAAAGGATTTCAAGAAACATCATCACAACTCATCCAAAACAAATCTGCAGAGATTTTCCCAAACATCACGCTCCAAAAACAATGATAATCAAACATTTATACATTTTTTCTTTGAATATTTGCATCATTTGGAATGTGGGACCATTTTCAAGGTCTTCTCAAGTTATCCTCATATATATATATATATATATATATCCCTCCATCTTTGCCACGGATCAGGCAAAGTCAGTCGTGTGGAGGGTGAGGCCAAGGCCATGGAGGTTGGGCGGTGTTACCTTCGGTGTTTTTTTTTTGGGCGCAGGGGTTTCCTTTTCATAGGATCCACGGGACTGGCATATTTACCTACATTTGGTTGATTTTTATGGTAAATGATAGGCAAATATACCAGTCCCATGGATCCTCTAACATTGAAACATTGCAGTGACATAGATTATATGCGACCGCCACCAGAAAAGAAAGAGTACAAAAACGAGTTTGATGCATGTAAGTGTATCATACAAGTCTGTCACGTAGATTCGTATGTTTTTTGTGCGGGATGTTTTGGGAATCCTTGGCAGATTTGACAAACAATTTGCAACTTTCAAAGATGATGCAAGTTATCTGGGTCTCTATTTTCATCTGTCCATGGTCTTCAAAGCTCCATTGGTTGGCGGCGTTTAGGCGTCAACTTGTGGAATCCCAAGCGTGGTGTTGACACCATCAGAGGATAGATGATTCCATCATCGTTTTAGATGTCAATTTGATTCATAGATCCAAGTTTTTGGCCTGTTTTGCAATATTCTTGGGCCATACAACCTACAACTCCAATAAACTAACAGCAGTGGCACATTAAACTAAACCTTTTGAAGATATACTTGCATTTCCTATTGAACATGGGGATATTCCATGGCTATGTTAGTTTACGAGAGGGTACCACTTTTTCAGGTGAAAGGGCACTTTGCAGAAACCAGCTCGCGCACTGGAGAGAATGCCTGGGAGTGCCAGGGGGTTTTAAAGATCCTCAAAAAGGGCTGTTTTTGACGAGCTAGTCATGATCGGTGTTGAACAAAAAATAGGTCCATGCCAGCAGCCAGATCATGTTGTTGCATCCCATCAACATGTTTGTTTGTTTTTTTGATTGGTGGAGGTGGAGTTCTATTTTTTTTGTCAGAGATGAAAGAAACGCTGAAATGTCGTTGAATGCATCGTGTTTTAGCAGCTATCACGGAGTCATTTTTTTGAAACCCATTCGAAAGCGGAATTTGCATCAGCAGCTTTCCGGGCAGCCTGTTTTTACTATCATGCGCAGATCTTGTCAAAACTGTATTGAACTTCAAGAATTGTGTCCCAACAATGAAGGTAGTTCAGTGAAAATTGTCCCTGATTTCTTCATGTGTCAAGTATTCTGACTTGGCATGTGTAAACTTCCATCTTCAGCTGCTTTGTGAGTGAAGTGGGATAAATTTCATTTTACCATTTACTTTGGGTTGTCCCCTTGTCCCAGGATTCCAGTCACCACCAGGATTATTATACACAATTTTCATCAATTTTCAGGATCCCAACCTACAATTGCATCCGGGGAAGGACACCCAACCCGTTACACATAACAAATGCCACCGTGGACCCACAGAGATCTTGAGAAATTATCACCGAGGTCCAAGAGTTATTCAAACAGCTCGGTGAGGCAAATTTGGACAATTGGAGGTTTTTTGTTGGTATAAAAAATGTGTTTTGTGGTGTTTCTGCGGTGTTTTTTTTGGGGGGGGGGAAGTTGAAAGTAGTTGAAACTGGAAATGTGGGGAAAAAACCGAAAGATGATGAAATATGTATATAGATGTTGTATGGGGTTGAATCATTTGGTGTTATTTTTTCAATGGCTTTGAATTGATTGAAGCAATCATGAAGCATCAAGATATTATTTATGATGTTTTTTGTACCGCACATCTTGTGTTGTTAAGTGGTTGCAATCCATGAAAACGTCATACATGCCGTTATGCCTGCCTGGCATGCATAGACCGGCTGTCATTCAAAAAGTTTTGCTGTTTTCAGGTATCGACATATATTCTACATATCCGTACTAGCGATGCACATATCGTAACTTGACATAGTATTTAATAGATATACCATGGCAGAATACCATAGACTATTGCTAACTTTTAATAACTTTGTCTTTTTTGTTGACATGTCTTTTGTAAGTGTGAGATTTTCAGGCCTTGGCGGCGCGCAAGGGCAGTGGCCACGGCCTAATTGTTGAAGAGTCCGCCTGTGATGGATCAAATTGAAACGCAGCAAAAATCAACGTACCAGTAATATGTAATAGGAGAACAAGGTTGTCGGGATATTTCCGATTTTTTTATCCATGTTCTTTTAGTACAGACATATTTAAACATATTTCAACGTACCACATGGGAAAAGTTGCCCAATGGCCTAGCAAACAATGGGGTTGAACGTGCAATTTCGGATCGCAGAAAGCCAAGCAACCCAAGAAACAATGCATCAAGGAACAGATATTACCTAATCACAGGAATGCTACTTCAAAACGCTTGGCACCTCTATATTTCCGAAGTGTGCATATTGGTAAAGTTCCATGGAAATTTAGATTTTGGCCTCAGGCCCAGCCACGCGCAAGGCGAAAGGGCCCCGACCGGGGTTGGATGTTGTGTATGGGATGTCCTGAAGGTTGTACCAAAAGTGACATTAGAACTGAGGCAACATGGATTTGTGATGGACAGTAGAAGTTAAATAAAAGGGTGGCAAGTCTCTTTAAAGGGAGGATTTTCTGAAAGGATTGCATCAGGATGATTCTTGTTTGACACATGAGTTACCCTCTAGAAAAACTAACATAACAATGGAACATCAACCATTTGAAGCTGTATTTCCTATTGAAAATGGGGATTTTCCAGTGTCATGTTTAGTTTTTTTTTCGGGGGGTGTAACTCATTCTTGCTTCAAATGTCCTCATTTTTTGGTAGATCACATGTACCAGGCAGATGAGGGTTTGCAGCTGGGTGCAGCGCTGGGGCCTTATTCTTGATGTGAGCAATGAAAAAACCTTGGTTGTTAAGGCTATATAGGGGATGATACTAATCCATTTTTTGTGTGCAGATTTTTGACAGAACATGATGAGGATTCCTATTAAACAAACAGTAAAATGGAAAATATGTTTTTTTTCTTGTTTTTTTCTGGTGGCTCATGTGATGTTGACGGTTTGATTAGATGATTATCATTATAACCATCATCATAAATTATGATGATCATCATCACCATCAACATCATCATCATCATCATCATCATCATCATCATTTACTTGGTGTTTCCTGTCCTTTCCTCAAAGCTTGGTTTCAAGTACCAACAAGAGCGGGGCGGCAAGGTCTCACCAGGAAGACAAGAAAAAGGCACTACTTCCGGTTTCAGCCATGCCTGCTGCGGCGTTAAAAGATGGTGAGAGACAAATGATGTGCAAAGGAAACCGCAGGTTGATAGGCAGTAGTATTTCCAATTTTTATAGAATATGGAAACTTGAGAATGTTTGCTATGAGATAACGGATAGGTTTGGAATTTGTGAATGCTTAGATTTGGTACAACAAACATGTCATCATTCCACTCGTGAGTTGATTCAAAAAATGCTTCTGATTCGTCAGCCTTTGCCAGGGCTGCCAATGCTGAGGCTGGGGGCGGGACAAGGTGTAAACCGTTGTAACGTTTCAATGAAAAATTGTGGGGAAGGTCATGAAAGTATGAATGTTAAAAGCCGAGGAATTTGCAGTTGCCGAGAAAAGTGAAAGTTAAACTACCTTATCGAGCTGGTGCAGGATCTTAGCTGTCAGCAGTATCAATGGATAATGACTTGGCTGAATCAATTGAAAGGGTGGGCCCAGATAGTGTATCCTTGCTAACTGGCTAGAGAGACAGGGATTCTTGTCACACCGGTTACGACCAGAGAGGTTCAGTGGCTTTTGCAAGCTCTTTGCGAGCATATGCCTTTCCTAAACATAGACACTTCTGAAATTTCATATTCCCTGAAAATTGCTGGTTGGAAGATTAAAATTCCTTTGGGATGGCCTACCTCCAGGGGTCTTGTTGGCTCCAGGGAGTGTAATACAGGTAGGTAGCAGGCTGAGATGATAGATGGTGCTGGATGACAGGTCACGAGATGATGATACCTATAAGGCAAGATAGTTACAGTAGTTAATGCTTATGGCCGTTCCAGATATAAGGCTAATATTGAAGAATATTCAAGATATGAATGCTGTAATACTAGCATATGATAGTTTGCTATCACAGAGAATGATTCATGCACATTATTTAATACTACATAACACTAATCGATGGTCATGACAGATCATGATGACAGATGCTATATGCTATCAACCCCGGTGATGACTCGGGTCCCACCATTTTTGCAAAGTGAACGTTGCAGAAAAAAACGGGAAACTGCATGCTGCAAGCTTGATCATTGCTGCAAATGATATAAAATTCCCTGAATCTAACATGACCGCATCTGAAAATTGAAAAGTCGGAACACGTTCCATTTTTGATGGCATTTTTTGGGGTGCTACGTTAACTTTGATGGAGGGCATTCTGGCACTGTACGAATGCTTTGACGCCAGGCACTGTGCGGAAAGGCCTTCGCGGACTTTGCTTGGAAGTCCAACGGGACGCCTTTTCGAAAAGCTCTGAGGAACAAGTTGTGGGGAATTGCCTCTCCCAACCACCGACAAAAAGTATGAACAGTGTTTTCTCCACAATGCAGGTGTTCATGTCATACTTTTGGTTGAAGTCTTTACAGTTTGACTTCCTTTTTGGGTGGTATGACATTTCTTTTTAGCAACATCTTTGCAGTTCCCAAGCGAGTTCCCCAGCGACAGCAGAAGACGTATCAGCCTGTTTGGTCATGCAGAGAGGCACAAGGTCCCTGCATGGCGTGACGCTGCGTGACGCGCAGCGTCTCCTGGGACCTTCGGTTGACACCGGACAAAAACAGTGCAACATGGGTTTTTCAAAACGTATCAAGACTCGTGTTTTTTATTTTCACCCCCCCATTTAAAGAAGATTCCCATTTTGACTCATATTTTTCAAATGGGTTGGTTCAACCACCAATCAGTTGTGTGTTTTGCCAACATGTTGTCCGATTTTGGTTGATTCTCGCAGGGTAGATACCTTCAAACGCTTAAAACATGTCATGTCGTTCCCTTCCCATTAGCTGGATCAAACCTCGCTCTCGAATGCGGGAACTCGTTGGAAGTCAAGGGAAGTGAAGTCAACGTCTTTTGAAGTTGGCTCTGAAAGACCCAGAAAATGGATATGAACTGGATATGAACCACTATGAAATTAATTTTTGGTGCTTGTGATTCTGTTATAGAATATCTATCCAATTTAGAAATGCCCACACTGCCAAACCTGCGCTGTGTGGGTGTGCCAGTGTCGTCAAGGTCTCAAAATATCTTGTGGAGGTGGCACGCATTCTGATGTGAGCAAACTTCAAAAAAATCAAAACAGAACTCATTGCTGAATACGGCTACATAAAACAGCACCACTGGAGAGAGAGATTCATTGTAGGAATATTGTGCCTTCCACTTTGCTTACTCAACAAGGCACACATACAGGGAACTGAAACACTCTCTTGTTAGATGTTGATAGACTGTAGCACTTGTGATTGAATTTGGAAGCTTTGTCTGAACATGATTCTCTTGTTGGCCTTAACTGGCCTTAACGTTGAGGGCACCTCCAAAAATTCAATGCTTGTACTGGTACCTGGAAGCGCTGGACACGGAGTTTCCGTCTCTTTCCGATGGGAAATGGAGATGATGTTACGATGTTCCAGGGGTTTCTGTTGCACTGATTTCAGATGGGGGCTGATGTTTGTAAGTGCCATATGAACATGTAGGTTAAGTTGCATATTGGTGTATTGATGCATGTGAGTATCAATCCCACCATTACCTGCAGCCAGCTGAAGTCGGGGCACCGACCAAAAAGTCCAGATTGGGGGAGATGACCAAATATAGCCGCATGAATGCAGCATGATATTTGTTTTGAAGGTACGTTATATTATATTATATCCATAAGAAACATGTATCTAGAAATATTTTTTTGTAAGAATCTATCAAGACACAGAGATACATATGTCATATATCTATATATTTTCTATAGTGTTTATGTTTACTTTAAAAAACCTACTGGTGTAACACGAAAGTCTGTCGATTGCAACAACGAAGATGCAGCCTGGTGATTCTTGCCGGTTGGCCGCTTCAGGCGTTCTGAAGATTTGGATGGGAGCCACACCTGGTTGACAATGATGTTGTTCTATTTTTGTTCAAAATAATCCATACAAGAAACTCATACCAAATCTGAGAAACACCAAAAAAACAGTAATGTACAAATTTTCAATGCTATCCTGATTGCAATTTTACGTGATGAGAAATTGGTGTTGTCAATCCTCAACACTTTGACCCTTGGCGGTGTTATTTCTTCCTGGTGACTCTGAAAAAAACTCACCCTTGGTGAGAACCTATTGCCAAATGAGTTTTTTGGAATCAAAAGGTGTATAGTATATATGTGATGATGCAATGATATTTGTACTGTATATCATTTTTTCCATTTGCACAGTTTTTAGGATATTTAGAATCACTTTAAGTGGTACAGAGATGGTGTTTTGACCTTGTCAGGCCTCAACTGCTAATGCAACTAAAGCAAGGAAATTGGTATATTGGGATGATTGTGATAGTCACTTGCCATAGGAAAAATCGTGGCCCGAAGTCGGCAGAAGTCGTGAAAAAAACATCTCCCACGACTGGACGGACACCTACACGATGTAAGTGGTGACGTATGATCTGTGCCTGAGGCTGACGTTCGCAACCAAAAAGATTGCTGACTCGAATGATGACTAGCCAGTGAGATTAGTGAGATGTGGGAAGCGATTTGAAATGAGTATGGCAGCCAAAAAGAAAACATATATTAGAGAAACCATTTCTAGGTGGTGGTTTCAAAATATTTTTAATTTTCACCCCTACCAATGGGAAGATTCCCATTTTGACTAATATTTTTCAAAGGGGTTGGTTCAACCACCAAACAGATTTGTACTCCAAGGTTGGCAACTGTGATTTTGAACGATTCACCCCCCCGAGATTTCCTCCAAAAAAATGGCAGCTCGGGGGTGATCAAAATACCCATTTGTGTTGCCGGTTTTACCCCACCAAAACGGTATAGAGATGGTAAATCTCAGTGTAGAATGATGTTTCTATTTCAGCGCAAAAATGAACTCTCAAACTGTTTTTGCTTAAACACCGGCATATTATTCATAACTTGATGCCATGTTTGGATCAAGGCAAAACACAAATAATTGTTAATGGTAGGAATCAAGGTTGATTAGGAGATTCTCCAATCCATCTCGCAGACTTGAGATCGAACTGGTCAGAAGCTGTTTATACGTGCATAAGCGTGTATGTATGAACTTTGAAGTAGCAAAAAGATGCCTAATTTAAACAGATGCTTCAGAAGGAATACAGTATGTTTTTTTGAAATTGTTTTTAAAAATGTATACATCCATGGCAAGCACATTTGCAAGCACATCCCACATCTGAAACGTATCCAACTTCAGTTGTTCATGAGCCAACCAGCCATGGTCAACAGTTTTCCTTCCGCAAAACCACAACCAACCCAAAAAACGGTTTAAAACACACATGTGTTACCCCCACAAAAACAAACATGGTTCACCAGAAAGTCACCCCTTTGAAAGAAAACATCATCATCGAATCATCTTCCAAACCTCCATTTTGCGGGTTCAACATGGGAAATCAACCAATTTGAAGATGTATTTCCTATTAGAACATGGGAATTTTCCATTGCTATGTTAGATTTTTTGGGGTTGTAACCAGCGTTTTTCTTTTTTGATCCAAAATGTCGGTGGATCGATGTTGGCCCAAGAATCGATCAAGGCCCAAGATGGGTGGAGGATAGTTGGCATTACACCAACATTGTGTTGTTGTGGAAGTAGTAGTAGTAGTAGTAGTAGTAGTAGCAGTAGCAGTAGTAGTAGTAGTAGTAGTAGTAGTAGTCGTAGTAGTAGTCGTAGTAGTAGTCGTAGTAGTAGTAGTAGTAGCAGCAGCAGCAGCAGTAGCAGTAGCAGTAGGAGTAGGAGTAGGAGTAGTAGTAGTAGTAGAAGGAGTAGTAGTAGTAGTAGTAGTAGTAGTAGTAGTAGTAGTAGTAGTAGTCGTAGTAGTCGTAGTAGTCGTAGTAGTCGTAGTAGTCGTAGTAGTCGTAGTAGTCGTAGTAGTCGTAGTCGTCGTAGTCGTCGTAGTCGTAGTCGTAGCCGTAGCCGTAGTCGATAGTCGATAGTCGATTGTCGATTGTCGATTGTCGATAGTCGATAGTAGTAGTCGTAGTCGTAGTCGCGGTTGTTGTTGTTGTTGTTGTTGTTGCTGTTGTTGTTGTTGTTGTTGTTGTTGTTGTTGTTGTTGTCTTTGGTGGTGGTGGTGGTGGTGGTGGTGGTGGTGGTGGTGGTGGTGTCATAGTTGTCGTGTTTGCTGTTTTCTTCAGGTCGAATTTGCCATGGAATAGTGTGGTTGATGGATGTTGATGATCGACTATGCAATTCATACGCGTTGAGATCTTGTTGCCAAGTGCACCATTCTATTGAAACACCTCTAATTTATAGAAACTACAATTCTTGAGAACTTTGAAATCCAAATCTAACACGGTTGTATTACATGTTGATGAACAAAAAGGTACATTTTCAGTAAGTAAATGATTAAACAGCACATATGATCATATGATCACATCTATACTAACACCTTCAGAGGTTAAACCATGGAACTCACCACTAGGGACGACCTTAATGGCCCACGACTTCAGGCTGCGACAGAGAAGTTTCCAAAGCCTGTCTGGCCTGGGTGTCGGGGGGACCAAGGATGTTCCTTAGAAACGGGTTGTTGCGGAGATGGTGACCTCTGTTGTCCCAAAACGGCCGGCTGGAATCTTCATGATTGTGATTTCCAGGCTCAAGCCTAAACCCTGGTTCACGGTGGGTAAATCATCGCTTCATTTTTCTAAAGGGGAAACGGGTTTTTATCCTTCACTATCCACTGTGAAACGTTGTTTAGGCAGGGTCCAAGATGTTGAAACACGTCATTATGATTTCACGAGGTGATGAAACCTCATTTTCATCAGCAACAAATATTAGCAACAGCACTGGAGGACCAACAATTTGGACCAATCCAAAAAACATCCAAAATGTAACATTATTTGTATGAACGAAGTAACTTCAGATATGAAATGAAATTTGTCGCCAAGAATAAGTTAAGATTTGGGCAACTTCTATTTGGGGAACGACTCTTTCGACATTGCCAGTCACTTTAGAGGAATACCCAACATTGCATCAGAAGACCATGAAGTAGGCCCACAATGAAAGTAAGGTGTCATTCCTTCCCCATGTTGCAGTGTCGCATGCAGTATCACTGTATCACTATGGGTTCCTTACATATTTGTGCATTCGAAGATGTGAGTGTCGATCCTTATTTACCTGCAAATAGGTTGAGAATTGAAGCGGGCAATGAGACGTTCAAATCGATGAGAATAGGCTTATTTATGTGTGCCAGGCATCAAATCATGTGTTTTTTGTTGGCGTTTTCTTGTAATTGCCTCCTATTTTCCAGTAAGTTTGATAAATCATCTTTTTTTCCGCAAAGAGAACGCCATCAATTTACCCATCAGCCCAGCATTGCTGTTGACATATCTTGACAGCCCATACGGTCGCATCCCCAAGGCCCAATTGGAACGTTCGCTGCAGAAAGTGCATCTTAGCAGCATTTGCCAATGAACCTTTGCATCATGCCTAGGTGGTGGTTGTACAGATCTTTTATTTTCATCCTTACCTGGGGAAATGATCCAATTTGACTAATATGTTTCAAATTGGGTTGAAAAGACCACCTAAACGAGTTTTGGAAACAGGAATGATACTCTCCAAGATCTTGATATCATGACTCATGACTCAAGAGTGTCGGGATTCTCTTGTTGCATTACTCGCGACAAGGGAACAGTCCCATATCCCCATGCCCAACTTGCCCAGTTAAGATATGTCGTAGTTCGTTCCCTGGAGGTGTTTTTTCTATTGGGCCCTATCCTCCCAAAAGCAAGGAATAGCACCCATGAAAAGATGAAGCTTCCAAAAGGTAAGTTGTATTCAAACCATCGATTTTAAGGTGAGCAAAGAGAAAAGAAAACCTGATTCTTCATGTATACAGGGAATTATAATTACCTAAGCTATGTTGGGATTATAATGCACCATTATAAGGATCCTTATTAACCAACCAGTACAATCAAAAGTATAGGAAGTTTTTTTTAGTGGCTCAGGGTGCTATGTTACCAGTAGTTTCCTCACTTAAAAATTCTTCACCAAGGCCTGGCTTATTGGATCCCAGTGCATCTCCTTGTGATGTATGGAGACCTGGTCTCCGGGACCCCGTTTCCAACCAGGAGATGCTTCCGGGTATCGTTGGCAGAGATTCCATTTTTTTTTTGTCATACCACAAAAAAAGTGCTGAAAAAACCTGGAGTTTTTTTTCCATATTTGTTCCTGGCAATTTTTCCCAACATGTTTTTTTTTGTAAATGCAACTTTGGCGCAATTTGCTTAAAAGAAGATCTTTTCAGATGGGATCGCCACTAGGTGCCTTTGAAGGGCTAGGAATCGCAGCTCCCAGGAGATTTTCGTGAAGTCTCGAGATATTGGGGGGTTTCTGTTGCTAAAGCCAGCACATGATCTGTTTTAGTGATTCCCCTCCCCCAAAAAATAGTGGAGAAATAAATAAATAGAGAAATATATATATATATTGTTACTCTTGTTTCTTTCCATAATCATGGGAGTGGAAAACTACCCTTAATGAAAGGAAACTAAGATTGGGGATACACCCATTTTCCACTGAACCATGACTACTCTTTGTTGATCAGGTCCTTTCAGTTTCAGTGGCATTGCAGCGAGTCATCGATGAGGTCTGTGGGTTTATTGGTACATGTGAGATGGATGTGATTGAACTTCAAATGGAGATCTGTTCAGCTTGCATTGAATGCGTTTTTTTTGCTGAGATGTTTCTATTTGATATATATTTATGTATATACATATGTGTCGACTGATTGATAGAAAGAAATGGCGGGCTCTCTATGCTCCTAAATTCAAGGTTTGTTGGATGTTTCTTTGACCTCCGCTACTTGGATATCAATCGTTAAGACTCCAAGATGGATCCATCATCTGAAAATGTTTCACCTGTTTGAAAAAATATCCAAAAGTACTTGGATGTTTTAGATTCTGAGGTTGAACTCAACCCCGATGAGTTCAACAAATCAACGACCCAAAAGCACCAGCTTTTCATGTTGGCTCCAATGATCAGGAGCCATCGCACTTGTTTCGGCACCATTCCTCACCAGTGACTCGGTCCTAAGGTTTCTTTTGATTCGGAAAAATGACCCAGGTTGACACAAAAAAAATACATGAGTGGCATAAAAGTGTTGGGGAATGAATTGTTTAGAATCGCTCTTCAAGTGGAACTTTCTATAATTAGCATTCCCTTTGCGCGTTCGTATCTGAAGTTTTCTGAATGCAATCCTACAAGGCTAGCTAAAAAGCAATTGGAAATTGTGTGCAACTACGGTTGCTATCGTGGCGGGACATTCTACTGTATGCGTATTTGATCTTCAACGTCACCAGGTATCAAAACAGATACTATCGTGATCATTTGAACCATGACTTGCACTAGAAAGTTGATACTTTATTGGGAACTGTTTTTCAATAGATCAATGTAGCAAACATTAAGATTCCATGTGACGTTCAAAAAAGGTATGGTCCGGTAAAAGAAACGAGACAAGGCAAACAGCACCGTTGGTAATCTCCATAGACTTCTCTCTCATCGTCAATGATTCGGAGCGTATTCGAAAACGTTTATGAGAGAATCATTTTTACCTCAGATTCAGAGCTTTGATTGTTTCAAGAAGAAATGAAATTTTACCCTCCCTGAAACCAACAGTAACAGTTGCCATAAAAATTGAAGGTTGGAAGATGAAAGTTCCTTTTGAGATGGTCCCTTTTTGGGGGACATTCGTTAATTTTCGGGGGCGTATGTGTAAAGGAAGACTTACATGTTTAGACTAGAGGTCAATTTTGCTAGTGTGCGTTTGTTGATCTTCATGCTAAGCTCTTCTTTTCTGATTTGGTTGCCTTTATTGGTGCATTCCTCCAAAACCAAGATCTCCACCAAAAAAAGAAGTGCTGGACCTGCAAAGGAAAGGAATTGATCGACCGCAAAGACCTTGAAAGTGAGCATGGCCTGTATCATCAGATATCTACAAGCTACATTAGATATATATATATATATATTATAATAGAACATATATGTTTTCTTTTCACAACTTTCATATTGCATTATGTATACTTTATGTCGATAATTCAACCTCTTATCCACCATCCCTTTAGGGTCCGAATGCTGAGGCTGAGTTGGTCTCATGGCAGGTTGGGTGACCCAAATTCTGCCCCAGATTTTCGTGGGTGTTCAATGCAATTTCAACGAGACGCCTTTTGGTATGGAACATGTATGGAACCAGCTGTTTTTTTGCAATAAAAGTGGTTTTTTGGTAGGTGATAAAAGATGTTTTTACATTACATGTTCATTCTGATATGGGTTGGAATTGAGATGGGAATTCTAGGTAATTAAGATAGATAAATCAAGATTATTCAGAATTATCCAAGACCAATGTATACCTCAATCTTTGTTGACCTTGAGAAATCCTTACCAAACGCGTCATCTAACTTTTGGGTAGCAGTTTCCAGAAGCGATATTTGTTGCAAAAAAAGTCGTCAATGGATATTTTTAGTTCCCAAAAAGAAGGGATAGGTTTAGAATTGGAGAATCCTGGAAAAATAATACAGAATCCAATTTCAGACTCTTTATTTCATATATTTGGTCAACCGGGTTGGCTCAACCAGGAATCAGCTAAAGGGAGACCTCCAGCCATGTTCGCTTCGGACCGTCAAAACGGTGCTGAGGATTGGGCCACAGCAGAGGCAAAAGCTCGGTCCAGAGGGACGCCCACCCAAGTGCCTAGGATCAACAGGATCCATCACTGGTGGCTTCGGGATGTTAGCAGTTCTGTATATTCTGGAGTCCGTGGCAACTCAAGTATATTTTCTGAATCTTCATCCCTATTTTTTGGGAAGATTAACTATGTTTGACTTTAATCTTTTTCAAAGGGGGTTCAAACCACCAACTAGTATTGTGTTCGGATGTGGCACTAAAGTGAATGAAAGATGAATGAAAATAATGAAGGATTCAATCGCAGTTCCTACTTAAAACACATATATCGCAGATGACCACTCCTGATTATTGTTTCTTAAATTCAGTATGCTATAGTAGCAACTTTTTTGGGGTGGCTTCTACGTACCAAGGGCATCCTAGGCTAAATCTGTCGCAACCATGGAACAGAACCACCGCAACGCCGCAACATATGTGATGAACAATCATCAGTTTATCATGAGTTTTTTCTTGGCTGAGTCTGTCTTACTTTTTCTTAGCAGCTCCCCCCCAAAAAAATCAACAGAATGCAACTTGAGTATGACACTCCCTTTTTGAAAAAAAACGAGGAAAAAAAGGTAAGTTCCACCTTCCACCACTTGTTGTCGGCTGGGGTGTTCCATCTATTTGCCAAAGCCGCCAAGGCTTGGTTAGTCTTTTTCTTTGTGCTGCTTGATGCCTCCAAGAGTTGGGCCGACTCGGGCATTGAAAATTTGTCAAGTTTGGTGTGGGGGCTTGCTTGGATAGTAAAGGGGTAACCAATAATACTGGGCACATCTTAGATTAGCCTTATTTCCTTAGCTCCTTTGAGTTTAGTGGGATTTTACATGTAACTTACTAAGAGTTTCACCTTTAGCAGGGGACCTAAGGGTTGCCATGGATATGTTTAAGTAACAGACTTTGCAAGAAATGACCAGATGACCAGATCTTTCAATGTACTCCACTCTTGAAATTCTCAGAGTGAAAGGTGCCACAACATCAAAGCACGTTTTCCTGGACATCTGGCTTGTTAGCCTAGCAAACCGCTAGTTTACAGGTCCCTAAATCAGATGGGGTATAACGCAACTCATTTTCTGCAAGACCCCCTTTAAGATTCACCAGCAACAGACTAAAGCCGTGAAGCATCACCAAACATCACTGCTAACAACTCAGCACTAAATTTGCCTTGAAGATGCAGAATCTCCGTTTTTTGTTTGAGAAAAGAACCTAAAAATTATGCCCACGACTTGAAGCTATTTAGTTTCTGGAGCAAGGTTTGGCCGTTTGCCACGCGGCACGTCATGGCCGGGGCCAGCTCAAACAAAAATGGTGGATGAAGGAAGAGTGAAGCAAATGCCAGACTACAAAGGTAAGCATTGTATGGAAGGAAATTTGAAAGATTCGGACATCAAATAAAGGTCTTTCTAGGACAGATTTCTTTTTGGGGTGGCTGACTGTGTATGATGGTTTTAAGTTGCCTGCAGGTGACAGGTACCAAGAATAGATTGTTTATTCAGGGCCAAGCTGAGATAAACCAAAGAGAGAAAGGACTGTAGTTTCATGCGTTTTTTTTTTGCAAATCAAAGTTTTTCACTACTCAGAATTTCATATGTTGTTTCTCAACCAGTCATGTAAATTCATGGATTCTCCTCTAAGAAAATGAGCAAAGCCAGCATGGATGGGGCCACTTTGGGTGCCACATTCTTCAATAAATTTCACTGACCACCTGGAAATTTGTTTCTTTTAAAGATGTATATAATGGGTGGTAACACGCATCACTTTCCACTGTTACTAGGGCGTCATAGCCGGCATTCTTTTTTCAAAGCAGGACTCATTTGGGAAAAAAAGTGGTGCAATTTCAGCAAGGCGCCCCACACAAGAGATACCACCATGTCGATGGAAAAAAGGTGCTTCTTCTTGCAGAGTGCAAAAATATCCAACAAAACATCTCAACAATCATATTTCTCTTCGAAACCAACCTGCACCCCTGAAAACGCTAGGTTTAAAACTCCAACGCCTCATGTTTGCAACCCCCTCCATGTGGATGATGGCCGAGGTGAGATGTGTGCACCTTTAGTCATCGCCGCCAAGAATGCCTTGTCCATCGGTTCGGGCTCTTCAAACACACACGGGGAGGGCACCTGGTAACTCCGTAAAATGATGGTTTTGACAAAAGTATGGACAACAAAGTGGTCTTCCAAACAGGTGTGTATAGAATCAGCTATTTATGTTTTTTGTAGATACATCTCAATTTATATGAATGTGTATATATATGTATATTTACATACATATTTTCAATTGTATATATGTACATAAATCTATATTTCATGTCCCTTCTTTCTCTTCCAATCATAGATCATAAATCTTTTCATGGGATCATGGAGAGAAGTGGATGACGTCGTGTGGAACTCACATTTACCTTCATTTGTCAATTTCTGCCGCATGTAAATAGCAGTTGTGTACATATTGTGCTTTTTGCGCCTGCGCCCTAAAACGGGCTCGCCACTGGCGTGCAGGCCTGACCTGACCTGACCTATGCAACATGTATTCCAATCTAATCCCTAAAACTCCTCACCGAATCTCCCGAAATTTCAGGCCCCCAAATGCACATCGTTTCCCGCCACGGCAGGTTTCGGCTTGGCCCTGGCCATGGGTCGTGATGGTTGGCCTGGACTTCGAAAATGCATGGATTTGCGACGTGCATTGAAGGTGGGATTGGAGGATAGATGCGGAAGGTATGCCCCCTCATGTGGTTTTAGTTTTAGTATCATGTTTAATGTTCATTTTGGATGTTTTCGTGGCATGTTTTTTTTTAAATATCAATCTGAAAATATATTGTAGCATTTTGGTGAAACATAGTTGTGCTTGTTTGGATGATCAGAAGTGGTACAGCTGATGTTTGATCACCTCTTTTCTTAATAATATAATATATAGTATATACATATACTACTGCATCAACTTATCGATTGTCCTCTTGTTCCAAACGTGATTGCATTTAATGTCAGTTTTCGGTGGTTCTTACTCCATTAAAAAAAACAAAACAGCCGAGAAAAGTAGNAGTAGATGGAGCAACTCCCAAAAGGTGGCGGAAAAAGTCAGGGGCCATGATAAAGCAAAACTAATCCCATAGGATCCATGTATGGTATATTTACTATACATTTGGTTGATTTTTTATGGTAAACGTAGGTAAATAATACCATATTTGCTCTACATTTGGCTGATTTTTATGGTAAACGTAGGTGAATAATACCATATATACATGGATCCTATGGAGGCCCAATGGGAGTGGCGTGGCCTTGCGCCATCGAATTACTTCCCCGAGGTTTTTCCCATTGCTGGCTCCTTCGGCCTGGCACAGATCTTTGCCATGAAGGCGTGGCCTGTTTTGGTGAAACGTGTGGGGGGAGCAGTTTTGAAAAAAACTTGGGAGGTTTTCAAGAAGGGAGAAAAGTATATGAATATATATTCTATATATAGAATATATAGAGATAACCATTGATCTTACATGTTGATGGAGTTTCATGGCTTCTATTGTATGTTTTTGTTGGGTGATTCTTTTGATGGAGGATTGAATTCATAGTGACATTCAGAAATTCATGGATTATTAAAAAAGTCATCAAATATTTGTAGCAAGAACACTCAATCCTGCAATTGGACTTTTTTTTCTTGCTTCTCCAAATTAATAGATAGAATCTTCCATTCAACACATTTGACATGTCAAATCACTTCCCGTTTGAAAACGACAACCGGCGAATCTTCGGACCAGCAGGGTCCGGACCGTTAGGCCCTTCGTTTCTACGACCCTGGGAGTTTGAAAGTCATTGCGCAGGATGGGGTTGAGTCCTGGGTGGATGGGTTGCGAGCGGCTTGGTTTGGTTTTGGTTTGGTGATACGCATGGCTAGGTAAATTTGGGCTGTTAGGTCAGAATATGTATATGTATGAATCAATATATATATATATATTTATTTATTTATATCTCAAAAGTAGCAACACATCATGAAAAAAAAAGGTATCTAGGGTAATTTCGATGGTAGTTCAGCGATTCCCAGATTTGTGTTGCGATTTATACTAAACTTGCAGTACTCGGTATAGCCTTTTACACTAGGTATACGCATTACCTTGAGAGGCTCATGGAGTTTTGATAACATAATGCATTGAAATCGTTGCTTTGCAATGGGCCAGCTTTTGATTTATTGCAGTCCACAGATTTGGTTAGCGATTAATCTAAAAGTCACGAAATCATTTGGAATCAAAGAGTCGGATTGGATGATTGGATGAGTTGTACTCCCCCAGAAAAACTAACAGCAAAAGCTCTGAAAATCAATCGATAGAAGATGTGTTTCCCATTGAAATAGTTCCTTTTTAGGGGACATGTTAGTTTTCCGGGGAGTTTTTTTGTTTTTAGTTCTCTTTGGCTGCTGAATTGAAATTGGACCTCTCGAGTGCAATTTTCTGAACTGCATGTTTTGTGCTAGGTTGGTTGGTGGGAGTGTCTATTGACATTACAAGATCTCACTCTCATAAAGACTCCTTTTTTTTTCGAGGGGTTAGTTTACCATCGCTAGTCATATCAGTCATCACATTTCACCTTAAAGATGAAAACTTAGCTGAATGACCTACAGAATTTCTAAGATACACTTGGCTGTAGCTCACTTTAGTTCACATGCAGATCAAATCCTTCAGGATCACCATGTTGCTCAACGTTACATGTTTCACCTGCCACTTCAGCAGGTGAATCTGCCTTTGACTGCACTCCTTTCATGGTTATTGCTCAAACGTAGCAACTGGGCAGGTAGAAAAGAGACTGGCAAAAATTGGGGGAAGAACATAGAGTCGATATTTCTTGAACGGATGTTGTTTTTGACCTGTAAATGCATCAAATATAGTACAGTTTGGTAGTACTGAAACTTATTGAATGTAGTTAGCGCTGGACACATAGACATTATCAATGCAATATGTTTGTTGATTCCATGATGCTGGAATGAGCAATCTTCCCAGCAACTAGTTCCTCCTTCCCTTAGCTGAATCGTTGAGTTTGGTGGTCACATTTACCATCCACTGCACATGGTTTTGTTCAATTTAAACCCATAGAGGATCCATGTATGGTATATTTACCTACATGTGCTTGATGTTTATGGTAAATGTAGGTAAATGTGCCATACATGGTCCTATGAGAAGGTTTATCAAGGTTTCTTTTCTTACTCCTCCTTGAAGTAAGATGGATATCACTTTTTTTGCTGCTCCTGGGGGATGATCCGGTGTTCGGGTCAAAAGAACTCCGGGGGGGCAGGATGAGCAACCAATACAAAGCATGAACCTCACAAAACTCTCTCAAAACTGGCATTGAACACGAAACTGTAACCCGTTTCAAGTTTTCATTTGGCCGTGTCCATTCGCGTGGCCGGTTTTGCATGGCCACTGAGGATATTCCGTGAAACAATGGTTGGCAGTGGTCAGGTCCTTAGAGTGTGAAACATGGTGAAACCCTGAACAACAACGAGGAAATCACCGGACTAATGGACCTAAACCTGCAGACTTAGGGGTCTTAGCTTCTGAGGCAGACTGTAGCTAGCTGTAATCACCCTCACACTGGAAGACCAAAGATTTCAACCAGGGGTCAGCTCATTCAGCATCAATTTTGACAGAGGATTCAAAGTCTAGAAACACATTATTATTATTATGATTGTTGTTATCATTACTATTATTGCTACTATTACTGTTAGTATCGGTCTTCTGATTTCCATTCAATTTCTTGGTATGTTTTAATCACTATTATCATGAAATCATACAACAACAGTATGGAATGATCAAACAAGGTTTCGTTTCTGGTGGAAGTTTTGATGTTGGATGAAGGGAGCACACAGCTCACAGCTATCTATCTTAACTAGTCAAACACAAAATTCTTCAGCACAACTGGGAAAAAGAAGAAAACGAGTCATACGAGTCCCTGCGTTTTAGCAGAGGCTAATCACAGCCACTTGTTTTAAGGTTTGTCTTAGTTGCCAAATCGTCAACCTTATTCGAGCTGAAAACACGAACAGAATCTAAAAAGAGGATGCATGGCATCGCGAAAATGCGCGGATTTGTTATTTGGGATTTATTCTGTGTGTGTGCTTGTTTTTTTTTAACTGGCAATCACTACAAAGGCGTCAAAAGAGATGCGAAGCATCGATTGTAGAACCGTAAATCCGAGGGCCTTTTGGGCATCACAGCTATGGCTTTTCTACAGGTCTCTTTTAAACAGGGGGGGGGGAGGGAACTGGGGATAGTTCATGAAGATTCTTGAAGGTTTTATGATTTAGATGATTTATTACATGTTTTGGATGATTCGTTCGATATTAGTGACTCTTTTTTTTCAGTGTTTTTGGTTGTGTTTTCATCTCCCTTCTTGAGATGAAAAAAAACGGATCGATCATAGGATGTTTTTTTATCAACATGGCCTGTCAAAGGCTGAATGTACTACAGTCACTGGTCACTGTAGGACACTCCCTTTCTGTGTTTTCGTTAGCGGTTCCGGGCCGTTGATTTTTTGTTCTCAACAATCAAGGAGCATTTCTGAACACTAGGCATTGACAAGAATAGAATCATATAGGTATCAGATATGGATTTTGTAAGGATTTAAGGCAGAAGATGGACTGATATGTCTAAAATGGACATTTATACAATTACGTTTATTCATGATGTATTCCTTGCATTCGAAGAGTTGGCAAATGTTAGTCAAGACAAGATAGCCAAGGGGCCTGCAATCCTTCAAAGACACCCTTCAGATCGTCATGAATCAGAGGGTTGTTTATTGCATCCCTGAAGCAGGTGCGAATGCTCTTCTTTCAAACCAGTTTGGGGCTGAGAGAAAGTGACATTGACCAAGTCTTCTTCGTTTTAGACGGGACTTGGACCTTCAGTTGTTTCATGATGTCACATCCGTTGAACCGAACTTGAGTGAAACCTTGATGACAAAACACTGCCCACCAAGCAGAATGAACAATTTTTTTAAAATTGGGGTTGACTGTTTGTATTTCTGATGTTGAAGTTTAACAACTTAACAAAAATGAACATGTATCATTTATCAAATCTGAAAGGATCTGAGTGGTTTTGATGGTCCTCATTTGGTTTCATGGTCTCTTTTTCAATGAGGCTTCATGGATTTCATGGTTTGTTTAGGGAAACCAATCAATTGGACGTGGGTGCCAATGAGGCTTGTCTCACAAAGAAGATGTTGATGCCTTTGAATCACATGGCAGGAGCATTGAGTTCAGGGGTTCAGATATGCCTAGTGGCAGGGCCTGTCATAGTTTAGTGAGGACAATAGATAAGTCATGACTTGTTACTTTGGCGTGAAGTTTCGTCATTACACATGACATGGAGATGAAGATGATGAACATGATGATGATGATGATGATGATGATGATGATGATGATGATGATGATGATGATGATCGATGTTTCCTTTGCGATTTCCATGCAATTCTCAGAAAGGTTTGCCGGTGCTTGATATGTTTTCGTAGGTTTCAGTGAGTTCAGATTATCTCGTGCATTTGCGAACAAGATAGGATCTTCAGCATGCAAGGTTTCCAATTTCAGTAATTACAGGATTTTAAGATGCAATGCAAACAGGAGCCTCCTTTGATTGATCCATGTTCTGAGGTCTTTTAAGATCGTTTGAAACACAACAAGGTTCGTATCATCAAACATCATCGCCTGTGAGGATGTCTGAGAAGCTTTTGGGGATGTTGTATTTTCAGCCACTTGGGTTCCCAAAAAACACGAACGAACTGAAAGAACTAGAAAATGCCAGTTGAAGATTTTGAACCTTCTTTTGGGTGCTGCAGCATGTCCAAGCAGCGGAAGGTATTTGTACTTGATATGATATGACTTGATTGCAAAGAAGTTGGTTTTCACATGTTTTAATGGGTGCCATTTAGATGAATATGACATATATTAATGTCCAGCATGTCCTCCCGCCAAACGAACTGACATGAAACCAGTTTTCTGACGGAATGGTGGCTTTATGAATCTTTATGAGGTGGTCCTGTGGTAGATATGTTGTTCTGTTGCACCCTTCAAGCAGATTGAGATTGATGTATCGGGTCAACATGGGTCAACCCTTTTTTTGGTGACCTGAGACGACATCAACTCAAGGTAGTTGAATGAGTGAATGTGCTTGATTTTTGCTGAACATCCACCTTTGTTTTATTCGAAGCTCCTTCCAGTTCCAATGACACATACACTTAGAGAGAGCCCTGCTTAGGTTTGGTATCGTCCTCTCGTGTTGTGTTCGGAAACCTTGGGCCTGCTGAAGGATTGGCTGAAGGTGGTCACATGTTGTAAGCAATGAAACCATATTGAAAGCAAGATTTGGATACAATATATATATATATATATGATCCCGGTTCGCGGTTCGCTACCACCCCCCNCACTGTTCAATTGTATCCTCAACATATCACTACATATCTTACTTTGCCCTCCGTTATCTTATTTGATCTAGCTTTCAATGTCTGATCTTAACATGTAACTTTTTTCAGCATACATGTTTCTCTTGCTTGAAATCAACTTTCTTCATCTTATCCTACCAATTGCATTGCTGTTGGCTGGATGACCCCCACCCCTTCCCAGGACCCACCCATTCCACAGGGGGGAGAGGGGTTGATGTTATGACCATGACCATGGCAGGGGGGGTGGGGGGGGACCCGGAACCTGGAACATATATACACATGTTTGTTGGCCACATTTGTCTCGCAGCCATTCTTTGAAGGCATGTGCAGAACTGTATAGTGACTTAGTGATTTTAATGAAATGGTCGAGTCTTGAGGTATACATTGAGACATGTTGAGGACCCATAGCATCCGTTGGCTTTGACTGAAGCTTGGGGAACTCGTGTTCCAATTTCAGCATGGAGGAACCGTAGGTGCTGGTGCATGTACATGTCAGCCTTATAGTTCAAGTTCAGCAAGCAAGAAAACTAGCCCAAAAAAACACTGTTCATCCCTTGTGGATGCATGTTTGACCAGGTTTTGTTTCATTCATCCTTATTTTTTATGTTTTTTATATTGTTGCATAGTTATCGGCACAGTCTGGAATGGAATGTAAGGCACAGGTTCCACAAACATCAAACCTAAAACCACCTGACTACAGATGTCGGTGTTGGTGGTTGGGTACAGGAAATCCGGGGCAGAATTTTTGCACATGGTTTTTGGTACCTGGGCAGGAGAGACAGATGCCGACTTCATTCCTATAAAATTCCCCCGTTGCACCTTTTTCGAATCAACGACGAGGCCTCCATTTTTGCCGAACGCTTCCTGAAAGATCGCTATGAAGTGTCCGGATCCCTGGGAGATGATGTGAGAAGATAGACGTCATTGTGATGCCTCACAAAAAAGGGCCCCAAAAAGTCTTTAGACGATTGCTATTGGAAGATTGGAAGACATATACCTCCAAATATATTATATATATGATATATTTATATATATATATACATCTGTGTGTGTGTGTGCTACTGTGCTGAATGCATTTATGTCCGCATGATTTGAAACACAAATCTTGGGAATCTCAACCCATCACCAAAGCCTGAGAACATCCATGAACCAACTCCATCCCCCCCCCCCGACCCAGCCAATGGGAGCAACTCGAGGCCCTTTTACATTCAAAAGGCGGGGATTTGTCTCGAAGTTTCTGTTAAAAAACGGCCAGGGTGGTGGTAAACCAAATATGATGTTTTAATTTTTGTCCCGAAAATTGGGGAAATGTTTTCCAATTTGCCAATTTTAACTTTTCAGATGGGTTGAAACCACCTTTTGTTAAAGGATGTTGGACGTGACAGATGGCGTTTTGTTTTGATGTTTGCTTGATTTTCTCCATTGTTTCCCAAGGTGACATAAAAAACTTTCTCTTTGAGAGGTGGTGGAAGGACATTTTTCTGGATGGCTCACTTTAGTTGGAAGGCGCTTGAAAATGACAAAGTTTTAAGAAGTACAGAAACCAAGAAGGTCACTTATATAGTAAACAAACAAACACACAAACACAACACATCATATTCTAGCCAGATATAGCCAGCCTATTTAAGGCCAAACAATTGCCCTCACCGACCGTTTCCTGGGATCTATGCAGACCAACTTGATGTTTGGTGAACTCCTTTGTGCCTTCTTGAGCTTTGTGATCAACGTCCAGGCCGGGATGCGGCTCTAATCGGAATGGTGGGAAGGTGGTGGAAGGTGAGAGAGCCAGGTTGTGGTGAATATGAAAAGGAAGGTTCCGGAGTTTGGAAGGTTTTGGATACAAAGGTTCCAGAGAAATTTTCTGAGGTTTCTTCATGGCAAGGGGGATTTGAAATGTGGGTTTGGCCTTGTTTTTAGGAAAGCTTTGGAGAGTTTGAATGGTTCTCAAATCCTGAAATTTGCGAAAGGTTTGGGAGGATTTCAAGGTTGTGTCCGGAAGGTTCCATGACATGTGTTGGAGATCAGTTTCAAAGGTTCCAAACGAGGGTTGCGGGTGCCGTGACTGGCAGCATGGGATGCCACCTCGCAGTTGGGGATACCACCTGAGATTTGATTCAAATACAAGATTGCTCCCATGGTTGTCGTTGACAGGAAGAAGCAATTGATATATAGATTCAATAAAAGTACGCCAAAAAAAAACAAAAAAACGTGTAAAACATCTCCCAAATATTTGTTGACAATATTTGTCCACCCGTTCTGGGAAACTGTCCACCGTTTTGGTGGGTTTGTCTTTCCTGCCACTGTCAGACAGGACGAGTCATCAGGTGCTGGGGCTTGTTCTTGGGATCAGCGTGGGGTCTCAGGAGCTGGGATTTTCAGGACATGGTGGTGGTAAACCAAAGATTTTTTATTTTCATCCCTACCTGGAAAAAATGATCCAATTTGACGAGCAAATTTTACAAATGGGTTGGTTCAACCACCAACTAGTCATCATTTTTGTTCCAACCAACTTTTGTTTTGACCGAAACTTAAGTTTGGAAGCCTCAAAAATGCCATGCATTTTTGTCGGACCAAGATTCTTTTTAGTGAGAAACATATTCCATATTCCATATTCCAGTCAAATCCAATCAAAAAAAATCCAGTCCTTTGAAAATAGCTGGAACAAAAAAAATCTGGTCATCAGATACTCCTCCCCTCCCCTGACTTCTCCTTAACATCAGGATTCACACCTGGCATTCACAACTTCCAGTGATTTTTCTTTGGCTTGGAAGCTCAGTTTTTTTTTTTTCGGTGATCCGGATCTTGGGGAAATCCTGTTGGTGTTGTGAAAATATGTGAAACTTTGGAAACCCATGGATACCCTCCCTGAAACTAACATAGCCCATGAAAATCCATCATTTTGATGGTATTTAGCAGGAAAGATGGGGATGTTCATGGGCTATGTTTGTTTAAGGGAGGGTAACCATCTCCATATTTGATTTGACACATGAAATGGCGGTGAATCAAAATATGGAGATTGTTGATTTCTCTTCAGACTTGTCAGTCCAGAACGTTTGTAACATAGATATGTTTGTTGTTTCAGGATGCCGCAAAATGATGATGCCTCATGATTCTTGTTTGTTTCCAATATGCAGCCACACACACACACACATTTGGCAAGTTCAGACATGCATGACTTCAGGATGAACTGTGTGGCTGGCATTTTCGGAGCTAGTTTTTTTTTTCTAACGGAAATATGTTGGAGATAATTCCCTTGTTGTTTGAGTGCTGGACTGCACTTGGTTGCATGGAGTTTGCAAAGCTTAGTGGTCATGTAGCATCACACTCAATGATTTTAGAGAGAGGTAGAAATCCAGATTAGATGGATTGATGGATTAGATTGATGGATTGATATAACGATTGTAAATGACTCTTGGATAGCAAGACAAGATAAGGCGACATAAGACAAGAGATAAGATAAGACAAGATTAGTTAAGATTAGATTAGATCAGGTATGAGAAGACAAGAATAGATAAGATAAGGCAACAATAGATAAGTTAAGACAAGACAGATTCAGATAGATAGATAGATGCAAACAAAAATATTGGCAAAATTGAAGCATATTTCAACCCCACCCATGAAGCCTCCCCGAACCATTTTGTTCCAAGGTTGCTACACGGCTGGGTAGCGGGGCTGTTAGTGAAACGCTGCTCCGCATTGGTGAAGAACGTGTCGGGACACCTAAAAGAATCTTTGGATGTCATCGAAATGATGCAAGTTGAAGAGTTGAAGACAGGGGATTTTGTTGTGGATCTGGTAAGTTCCTGGAATCAGAAGCAGATGTCAGATGTGTTGAGAAAAACTTTGAAGTGATTTGAAGTGGAATTGGAGAGATGTGAGCATGTTCAACTGTTTATTTGGCGTTTATGTATTGAATGTATTGATTTCCTAAATTTGAGCCGGTTATTGCGCTTTACTTTGAAGAAGTCTTGGGCAACCGCTGGGGCGAAACGATTCAAGCATTGCGTGGTGATACCATTTGTGTCAAGGCAACAGCTGTTATTTCTTCATTTAATTTGTTCTGGGTCATGGCATAAGTTGAAAGGCTCATGACAGGGTACATATTCTTGTACCCACATATTCTGGGCTCAAGATGTTTAGTCTAGACATGCGAGAAAAATTGTACATTTTATAGTCATCCTTTTGGACCAGAGTTTTTCAATGGCTAGTGGATTTGCCAGATCCTTGGCGCTGATTCTGAGCACTTACATCTTGGCTCACTTGGGATACTTCGCCATGCCCAGCTTCTTGCTACCGGCCAAGGATTCCCGTCGTCAGCTTCTTACGGCCGCGGCCGTCACCGCGATGAACGAGGTGATCCCTGCGGCAAAGGCAGCCTCTGCGATCAATGGTGTGCAGGTGAAGCTTTATTCAGACGATGTTTGCGATAGCAAACGCATCTTCGAGAACGTCACTGCTGATACCATTCCGCTGGATTCGTGTGAGAAAGACAAGAGCGGCGTGGCCGTTTATTACCAGTGCACTGGTAACAACAAGCTTCACATCCGTGTCTATTTCCGTGGGAGTTGTCAGGAGACACCTACCATCGAGGCCGATCCGATTAATGGAAAATGTGTTCCATTGCCTGGATTTGGCAGTGGCTTCTGGACATGGCAGGGCGGATGCTAAGTCTGCTAAGTCCTGGACATTGCCTGGTGGATGGTGAAAACATCCATGGCGCTTGGGGATTGAAAAATTTGCCACGGTTGGATCATTGATCCTCATTGATCAACCGGCTTGCTACGTCTTGGGTATTGATTTTATTTGATAGCAAAAACCTCGAGAACATCACAGAAATGGGTCCTGGTGAAGGAATCTTCACCATTGGTCGTGTGAGGCAGAAAACAAATATTCTATGCAATTATATGCTGACACATGTAACATGTAAATGTAAATGTTTAATACAACTTCAATATGAGATCAATCTATAATCCGGCATTTTTGCCACAGTGTCATCATGTTTCTCGATCACTCAGGTCGCATATTCTGTCAACGTTGATCACGTGGGGATCCCCAGTTTTGCCTGTAAAAGCGCGACAGGTCAGGCCGAAGAACACGCAAAAATGGTGCCGCCCATGTTGTCACTGTAGAAAACTGTGTTGTTTTCACAACTCGGTTGGGTTTGAGAAGTTTGGATGTCTAGCTTTTGAGTCTGGAATCTTGACACCAACTGACTATCAGTTTGCATGTGCAAATCAACAAGTATGTTTTGTTTGCGCAGGACTGCTGCTGATGCATGTGTAGTATGTTTGTGTATCGTCATTTATATCATGTTGTCTCATACTATATTGCTGTTCATTTCTACATGTAGGTACATATGCGCATATTGTTCACACTGATATGCAATTCGGACTTCATAGAGGAGGAGTTTGTCAGATGCACATTTTCCAATTCCAAGTTTCTTTTGCCAAAAACGACTGAAAGGTTTTCTGCAGCATATTGTACGGTACATTTGTAGGCTCTAAACCTTTCCAAGGTTGTTTGAAATTTCCCCCCGGCTTTTGTTGTATTTGTGAAGTTGAAGACGACAACATGGTGACACCTTTCATTGATGCCCATCCGGTGGCATCCATGTCGTCGAGTTGGTAAATCGCAATATGTATGAGTGATTATGATATGTGTGAATTATGTATCAACTTGAGTATGATGAGGCTTATGGATGATGTGCTTTTGTTTGTTTTAGTTAATGATGGGGCTCCAGTGTGTTTCCTCAGCTATAGCTAGTTATTACGTGTTTTCAGTTCGATCAGCCTAAGCTGTAAACAAATGACTGGGTTGTGGCAACTCAAAGATTTTTGGGAATTATCACCCCGAAAATTGGGGAAGAATTCGTGATTTCCTATTTAACTCATATTTTTCCAAATGGGTTGAAACCATCAATCAAATTTACAATCTTGAGCATTTTTTAAGAAATGGACTACCAACTTTGCTGTGTTTGGCTGAGGTACTGTTTTCCCTTGGTCTTCATCGCAGGTACTCCACATTCCCCGCCCGGTGCCTGGAAAGAGCCTACTTTGACAACAAGCACATCGACAGTTGAGAGCAATTCCTTACATACGCAAAGGTTATACACACACACTTTACATATATATATATATATTTAATTTTAGATATATACTATATTTTAATTATATTTACATGTATTTACTATATATATATACTATATATTTACTTCATATATATATATATTTATATATATTATATACATGTTATATCCATATTAATTAATGCATGCACCAAAACATGTATACAATATACGGATATTCGTCCTTGTCATTTCCACACATATGTAAAAACAAAAGAGATGACGAGCAATACAGATTTTGTTGGTGGGAATTTTTCGAACAGACTTATCTTCCAAGGCCTGTGACATTATCAGCTTTGCTGGTGCTCACGGCGGCACGGAACCTCGGATCCCGTCGGTTGGTGAGAGACCTTGAAATTGAATCCTGGGGGCCTTACCTTTATGAATCTAATAGGGATATTGGTTGGTGATATTTAGGGGTTGAAGGGGGTAGTTGAGAGATAGATTGTGTATTACATGTGTGAATGAATATATTCCCATGATTCTTGGGGTGATCCCAAGGAATGTAGATAGATATCGGCACATTCTTCAAGGATGTTTGCAAGGACCTGTGTCAAAGCTATTTTGAGGATAAGGCCACATATGGCCACTGCAGTATTGGTTTGATACGGACCCGATGCACACACACTGTGTAAATGTGTAAGTGCATGTAAAGTGTATTATATATACATGTATATTCCACGGATGATAACATAAAACGTATAAAAGAAATATGATGGTTTGAACACAGTACGCAAAGGCCTAGTGCAACATATAGTAGGATAGAAGTACCTGTTATATATATATATAATGTTCATTTTTTTGTGTGTATATTACATGTATTTTATTTATGGTTAGAATTGGATCCATTCCGTCATTAATTGTTAGAACCGAGCCAAGGCTGGATGGTTACGGCTGCCATGTTGGATTAACAATGTCCAGCAACTCACCCCAATTAAGTAAGATGTACACCCCTGAAGATTAACATGGAACATATTGGAACATACTTTTGGAGGTTTGGAAGATAATTGTTCTTTCTAAATGGATGATTTGTAGGTTCCATGTTAGTCTTCCAGGGTGTAAGATGTATGGGGAAGAGTATTAGATCTTCCCCTTTCGGCAAAATGACACTGGCTGCCATCATTTCGCAGTTGCCTTTTGATAAACTAGTGCGGAGATGTTTAGTTTACAGAGCCGGAAAAAATGTTTCTTGTTGGGTGAGAGTTTTTTTGCAGTTATTTGACCTTAGTCTTATGTTGACAGGTGATGCTGTTTGCGGCGGCGCCGACACAATCACAAGTAAGGGAGGCGCGAGATCCTGTGTTTTAATTTGTGTGATGAGAGCAACACAGAACCTGAAACTGTATCTTTGAAAGAGGGCGGGAGAAAAAAACTACAAACCACCAAACCACCAAGTGGTGATTTCATGTGGTGGTTTTCAGTTATGTATATCCTTTCCAACAGAAATTCTGAACATTTGTTTAAAGGAGGGGATGATAGCTTCTACTGTCAATTCAATGTCCTCATTGTGTGATCTGCAGTTTTCAATATGTGCAGTTGCATACGCCGAGACATAATAAGTTAAAAGAATATCTACGATACATAAGATATTAATTATCATGGTTCTATATGTAGCAATTATCAAAGTTTGATCATCACCCAACTGTCAGCACTTGGAAACTCGTCAGTCCACGCCCAGTCGTCGAGTACCGGAAACCCAAACTCAACTGTCAGCGATTGGGCTCACTCACTGTGTCCCCAAAACTGATGAAATGATTGAGGCTTGAGAATTTCAGGATGACATACCATGTACATCCAGTTAGAATTGGGTTTGTTATACAAGAGAGCTATCCAGCTACAAGTAGCAAGTTGTTACAGGTAGATAAGTAGGTATTGTTTTATAAGAGATGCCCTAAAAGCTACTTGGAAGTAAGGTGTTTTTTCTTGTGCACTTTGTGCCGAAAAGAATCGGCATGTTCTTAACTTCGGCAGTACATGATAACCTATATGTAAAACTTGGAGGCAGATGGAACCAGGTTTCAGGATATACTTTGATGATTTCGATGAGTCTATTGTCAAAGGTATTTCTAGAATCAATAAGCCGCGATATCTCAGGTCCGGGATATCCTTATCGATGATTGATGATACAACTTGATATCAAGCGGGTCCAAAGTTCCAAGATGTTACAAGTTCCTGCGACGACGATGACTCCGAGAGGGGATTTCGAACTGTATTTTGTATAAAGGACGTGGTGCCCAGTGCCCAAGTTCTGACAATGGTATCCTAGAATATCTATTCGTATCTATCTATTCATTAAAGAGTTCATTTGAGGATGTTGGGGGTAACGATTCATGAATTTTCTGACTTGGAGTTTGTTTTGTTTAGCCCATATGTAGCCCTTTTGTTCGCAATGCTTCATGAATATGCACAATTCTATAATAGATGTGAGATCATTTACGTACGAATCATTGAAAGAGCAACGCTGTTTGTGTTGGGGACTTTTAGTTTAGGACTCTTGGCAATCAACACTAACAGACAGAGCCAATCGCTGTGGTCTACGTTTTTTCTTCAGCTTGAAGTGACACACAGTCATAGAAACAACAAGAAACCATGTATTTGCAATGATGGAAGCCTTACAATATATGGCATACTGTAGATCTTTGCAGTAGGTCAAACGTAAGAGTGCAGTTGAATGCCTACTGGTAGGAATGAGATGTTGTGACCTTCAATCAGGCAGTTGGAACTGCAAGATGCAGATGTTGTTTTACCAGGAAAACACCTGATTCAAACAGAAGTACTACACAAACTAATGAAGAAGGTTGAAAACAAAGGATTCACCTTACAAGTGGATTCAACATGTAAGTGTTGGGCGCTTCTTTCAGAAGCGATCCTCGCGAACTAAGCTGTCGTATCGCTTGCACATGCTTGCACTTCAGATTGGATAGAGTTGAGTAGATCAGAAGGTTGTTTGTTTTTGTTTGCACTCACTTAATATCAGTGCATACAGTACGGCACAATACGAATTGATATCAATATCCAAAATGTTGAAAAAACAATTATATACCACCTTTGAATTGAAAAACACAGTGCTGAAAGTCGTAAACAACACCTTTCCTTGCACCTTCAAACCTGGTTCTATCGGCGGCCCTTCGTTACTGCTTCGCCATGCCAAAGAAGTCGGCCAAAGCTGCGAAGGGCAATGTGGGCGTCGCCAGCGACGAAGAGATTTTGCGCCAACGGCGGAGGAGAACAGAGAATCGTTTCGAAGGGTTTGACGACATAAGGTGTTGGTTCGGGAAATGTGCTGGGAAAGATGTGTGCTTATCAGTGTGTGTGTGTGTGTGTTTGTGTTTTTTAATCGTTTAGTATCACCGAGAGTTGAAACACATGACCATGCCACATTGCAGGATTAGCGCAGTGCAAGTGGCAGATTTGGCTTTGCTTGCTGTGTCATGGGGATTTTGGTTGCTTGCTTGTTCCTGGATTGCAAGATTTTCCATGCATTTCCTCCATGGATCATGGATCATGGTCTAAATGGTGTTGACTGACGACATGCTTTTAAAGAGATGACCCAATTTCCCATTGTCCATACTTTTGCAGCGAAGGTTCCCGCGGGTGTTGCGGTGCCTCTCTTGGCACACGGTCTTCTCAGTTCATAGCGTTAAACCCTCAACTCTGTTTTGACTTGTTCAGCAAGTGGGCAAGCTGTAAGCAACACTGGTCAATTTAGAACCCTGAGGGGAGCCAAGTTCATGTCATTACTTTGCAAGATCACATTTCAGCCATTTGATTTAAGATCATTTGTAAAGATCACATCCACAGAAAGCCCATTCACAATCCTTTAAAGATTGACACTAATATCACACATTTGTTAGAGGAGAGCCTATACCGATATAAGACACCCTCCAAATTTTGATGGAATGCGTTGCTGAGGTTCATGGTATTTTGCCTTTGATGATCTACAGATTCCTTCAAAACGGTCACGTTGGCTTCAAATCAGCTGCCTGGAGGACGATGAGAGATCCTGAGAGAAAACTCAGGAAGAAAATCATAGAAAAAACTAGGCACAACTTAGAGTTGTTTTTTGTAAGGGGAAAATAGTGGATAGTGGATAGAGATGATTGTACAATGATGAGATTCTGACCTGGTCTATGTACGTTAGTTGTTTGAGCACTGGAATTGACATGCCACCACGAGTCTCATTAGCTGATTGCTCTGTGCACTGCGTGTTGAATCATTGCATAGTATCCCTCTATGCAGATGGAATAGTATGAGCTAGTCTCTAATGTATTTGATGAAATCGTTTCAATGAGCAAATGCGACAGTAGATCTGCCGAAAAATGAAATGAAAGACGCCTAGATACTACTCCGAAATGATTATGAAATTATGTTGATGATGATGACATTGTATATGCATATGTTTTTTGACCCTCCTGGGAAGTAAGATATCCCCTACCAAAGGTACTTTTGAAGATGCCTTTCCTCTTCCCCGTTTGGTGGGATATGTGATCGTTCCCTGGGAGGGTAATGTTCTTTGGAGAAACCATTGCAAATCACCTGCGGAAGGACGCTTCGGTGAACCTGGTGGTATGCGGCCAATTTTGCAGCATGCTGGCGAGGCGTTCTAAACAAAGGAAGCCAAACTGGAAACTGTTCGATACTACAATGAAACAAAATTGATCAATACTGTTACATTTTTTGGCAATATTGCCAATGAATGGTGATTAAGATTGTTGTTGTTTCCTATGTACACCCCCAAAAACTAACATAGTACCTGAAACACTGGGGTTGGAAAATGAGTTTCCTTTTGGGGTCCGGCCTTTTTTTCAGGTGCTATGTTAGTTTCAGGGAGGGTATTCATATATGTCTTCGCGGAAGGTGTGCACCACAAGGGAATTGGTCAGCTTGGAGAAAGCCTTGGTACCTAGCTTTGGTCCCTGGGCGTTTCGTAGGGGCACGGGGGGTCTTGACTCGTGGTCATATTCCACCTTTAGGGTTACTAAGGTTTAGGGTTTTATTGTTTTGTGGGAAATTAGATGAAAATCTGGTTGGTGGTTTCCAATATTTGTTTGTTCTCATGCCTATTTGGGGAGATGATCCAATCTGACGGGCATATTTGTACAAGAGGTTGAAAGCACCAACTATAGGTTATATTCCCCACTTGACAATTTAAAAGGCCATTTATGGCGGGTTTTATAACCCGATGTATATCTGGTAGGGGTCCCCTTTTTGTAACAACTGACTAAACCGTTTCACCCCAAAGGTTTTACATGGTTCCACCCGGAAAAGGAGATTCCGAAAAAGAAGCTCTGCCATTTTCAGAATCCAGGTCCACGTTAGTTTTCGGAAGTGTACCTTTTTTTTGGTGCCAAAAAAAGTGTCTCATGTCTATGCTCAGTCAGCATCAGAATTGATCCCCACCTTTTTGATGAGACATGTTGTGCTTCCTGCAGCATCCTACTGTACATATTTTGGAGCTTGGTGTAGCTGTTGGTTTGTAAGACTATAAGATTCAAATTTCCTATATGATTACTTGACCTCCACAAGCTTGTTCCCTATCAAAGTTCGTAACACACTGAATCGATGTCCTCAATGAAGTCAAGCTCTCGTGAATGAAGTTCATACTTCATGTGTGGGGACGTGTTTTTTTTGTTGCAAGTATAGTTCTTGTTTGAGATTGATATTCTACACTGTGTGTGCTACATGTTTGCAAAACCCGCTCGTCTTCACGTTCGTTTGCACCTGTAAGGTGGCTGTTTTTGGTTGGCTCGGCTTCTTGTTCTTCCAGGCGAAGTGTCATCCCACAGGTAAAAAGACAACCAAACAGCTGCTTTTTTTTCACGCAGTTTTCTGTGGGTTTAGAAAGGGAAACATGTTCCAACAAATGACCCTGGTTTGATTTTTGGTAGGGGCATGTTCTAAGGCTGGTATGATGGTATCCAATCCTTGTCAGAAGTGAACGGTTTGGCAGTTTGGGAGTTGGACGTCAAGTTATATTAGAAACTTCCCAAGATGCTGAATATTAATGGACGAACTTCCGGAACATGATGTCAACTTATGTCAAACAAAACGAACAGTCAAAGACATTTTGCTGCATTTGCAATGTCGCACTTTCAGCTGAAATGATTTTACATGTTTCACCCGCACAAATTCTATAATTCTTTTGTTCCGGTGCTTTTCTTTTCAGTCGCATTTTTTCACTTGGAAAAGGCAGGTGCTCATTTGACAGCTGCCTTTTGTGGTCTTTTGGGATTCATGGTGTTGGCCACTTGCCCAGCGGCACCTGAAAAACAAATGCAGGCGGGTTGGAAGGGTTGGAGGTGATCATGTCCTTAGCCGAGGAAGTGAATTGTTGTGTTCCTAAGCTGCTAAGGTCCCAGAGCAAATTCACCCCGCTATTTAAATATTAAACAATTCAATATTTTATTGTTTGCCACGTTCTACATGTGTATTACATTATTACATAAAAAACTTACATATCATTTGCAGTTTTTTTCAAAATTCACCAAATCACTTCCGAACAATATTCTCCCCAAATTGCCGTTTGTTTAGATGCAGAATTCGGAGGCATGTGATGCTTGGCTTGGACGAGCCTTGGTATTCTTAGATGCTATGCTCTTAATGCTCGGTGGCCTTCATGAGGCAACACCGGAAACACTGGGATTCATGTGGATTTTTTTGAAGAACTACAAGTATGGAGTGGCTGGGAATGGGGAAATGAGGATCTTTTTTGATGATTGTTGTAGATTTTATTTGTTTCGACTTAAGATATTACTGAGTTCATTTGAGTTCCCTATTGGATGTATACAGGTTGTTTGGGTACATTGATATATGGATGTATGTGTAAAAAAAAGCACCGGTCAATAGTAATGTTTGCGTTCTCCCAGCTGGGGCATCCCACTGGGGAGGGGAATTGAAACCACAAATAATGGCAAAGTAAATCCAACGTACAACGAATATCAAATAACTCTTCAATGATTAGATATTATCGGTACAAGTGCAATAGACACATATTATATACTTACATACCTATTTTTATTGTTTTTTTTTGCGTTTATAAGTATCGGATATAATTTTCTGATGCGTTTAATCAGATCTTGGTTGAACAGTATACTCCTTGAAACTTGAGCCTTGGCAGTGGTTGACAGCCGTTGAAGCACCATCTCAAGGCAGTTGGCATTTCTTGGAATCGCACCACTTCGACCTTGGCATCCTCACTGTCTGTGTTGTCACTGGGCGAATGCCAACCCCCCAGGCAGCTACATTTCCCGTGGAAATGACGGCTTTATTAAGGGATCATTAAGTGATCATGGCGGTGGATAATCCCTTGAATAAGGATGTCATATCCAGGGGAGTCGCATTTGGGGGGGTGGGGTGCCCTTAGGTTCCCAAAATCTTAATGTTGAAGAAACCTTTGTGTATCATCACGGCATCCAGGAGAGGATATGGCATCCATACATCTCCAAATCTCAACTGGAATTTGTTAAGTTCAACTGTTGCTCGGACCTTTTGGTACGAAGAAGATAGCTACTAGATTACTAGAGTAGAATTGCCATTCAGCGTGATTAATGTTCTATGTATTTTTGCCAGGAGCTGACATGCTTTGGAAAGCTTGTTTGTTCGCGAGCTGGTGGAGAAGACTTTTCAAAAATATGTGGAAAAATGGGATGCTTCCTGAATTGCAATTCTCCAAACTATAGTAACGAGAAAACCAGATGGGGACCCTGCCGTGTACTTGCGAATCTGAGGCCATTATTGATAATGTCTCTAGCATTTCTATGCTCCAGCACTGAAACAGAGCCACATAGCCTGATGGATGGATTGGATCCGGGATCGGGGGTGAAAGTAGGGTGGAGTGGATTTTGTTGGCCATGTCACCGTTGAAAACATCTCAAAAAGAGAAGTCATATCAAACACACAATTGATTCTTATATATGCGAACAACTAAAGCATATTTTGAAATTATCTCATTGCAAGATGCAACATTGCAGTTTTGTTTCATGATTTGAATTCACCCCTTTTTTTGCAAACGTTAGATCAACACATGATATTTCCTGACAATGTTTGCATCACATATCATCATAGCAACAGTGGAAAACTAATAAAAAGTATGGATCCCATTATCCCATACTAAAAAAGTGATATTCCTAGTGGTCACTCGCATTCTAGGAGGGGGGTAACCCTTAACCGCCTTTTTTTCAATAGATAGTTCTGTTCTTTTTTTTGTGTGTAGATTCGGTTTGTTTAGCGCATATCATGGAATTGCACTGTTCGAAACGGGGATGCAGCATCCGGTCAGTCAACGTGGTTCGCAACTGGAGGCTTTTGACTGCAGTTTGCGGCATGTTTTTTCAACTCCTTGGTTGGAGTATCTCCTCTGTGACGTGGTGTAACTGGAAAGGGTGGATGGTGTTTTTGGTATGGTGGATGTTGAAAGAGGTGAGAATTGTTCCTGAAAAGTTTGGCGAATTTTTTGAATGATGTCGGACGTTGATTAATTATGATGATAGATTTTAGTTATCTTTGGGAATCGTTTAGAATATATAGTAGCTTAATGTTAATTGCAGTAATCATTTGGTAGTTGTTTTTGTAGAGATGTTCGATATTTTTGCTAAGGTCCCACAAATTCCAGTGTTCCAACTATGGAGCTGATGGTGCCAACCGTTTGCCGTAGCCTTACTCAGTACTGGAAGATGAGGGAATAACTTATGTCAATGGTGTTTTCAAAAAAACAACTTACATAACACTTTGAAGCCTCTGAAAAAATGGAGCCAGCTCTTGATGGCTGACAAAAATGTATGGCAGAACACTCCACAGACTTGTTTGCAGCTGAGGCGATCAAAGAAGACTACCAGACCTTGATATTGCTGGTAGTGCTTGGCTTGCTGCATATGGCACTCTATTTGCCACTGCCCTCTAATGATCCGGAAACTTGGGCCTGTAGATCAAGAGGGACTAGGCGATTCTCACAAGTATGTGGATGCATGAGGCATTGCGTGGGGTGTGGTGGCATGAAAATATACAGAAGGGAGTCCCATGAGAAGACATGGGCATTATAAGACTATCTGACTATCCCATTGTTTTCTGCCAGTGCTGGTGTTCACTCTTTGGTTTAGAAGTTGGACTATCTTGCACGTTGTTGACCGTCAAGACCGAATCTTCAACAGAAAATGGTGTTTGCAGTTTGCAACCCCCCCAAAAAAACGATTCAACATCAACATGAAGCACACATCAATCTACATCTCTCCAGCAGTTTCCGTTTCCCCGTGCCATTGGCCGAGGAAAGCAATCCTTTCTACAACTCCTTCAAACGGTCAAAGCAACGCTGTGTCCCTTGGATCGGGTGATTGGGGGCCATTGGCCATGGTGAAAAACCCACTACTTCCTGGTGGAGAAACACATCCTTCAAAATAGAGTGAAGCTGATCCCATAGTTTTCTCCAAAAAAAGGTTGTGACTTTCAATTTAGATAGACTATGTGTATATCTCTTGAGTCCAGGATGCATCTACTTGACATTTCTGAGAAACCTCAGCTGTGGCCCTTGGTGATTTGTTCAGAGTTCCAGAAACTCACATGACCTTCAGACCCTTCAAGTGAAAATTGTGAATTCCTATGGTTTCACTGACATTTTAAGCGACTTCCATGTGTATGCCTTTTGAATTTTGAGGAGCCTGCTTTTACCATAATACCACTGACTCAGTGATACTGGATTAAATACCTGGAACCGTTGAAAAACACCCCTCTGGGAACTAACATGTCCCAGGATGGTTGGCAAGGTGAGTTTTTCCCTTGCCACAGGTGGGATATGTCAACTTTCCTGAAGGGTTGCCCAGTTACCCCCTCCAAAAGGTTTCCCGGTTTCATATGGTTTCATACCTTCCTGTTTTCCTGTTTCATACCGTAAAAAATCCACCAACAAATTTGTATAGGTAAATATACCGTTCGTCCCATGGATGGTATGGGATTTTTGTTTCACCTAAAAATGATAGAAACTCAATCTGATTCAATCTGTTCATCTCCAAACTTTGAGGGCAGGACTTTCAGGTGAACGGTCCGCCGTTAAACGGTTGGCCTTTTTGTAAGGCCAAATTTTTCGCACAACCGGTCTCTGGCTTCGGTTTGGGAACTCAGTGATTTTCAAGTCAACTTGTTGTGGCGATAAATGGCTATGCGAATATGAAAAAAACACATCAACATGTAGGTTTCTTGATGGTTCACAGTAGATTTGCAGAGTGCATTTGGAAACCTATTTAGCACTGCAGTATATATTCACAAGTTGCGATTCTCTAACTTTGCCTTGACAATGACTCAACCTGGAGGTGATGAGAACAGTTGAGAGGGCGGCATGAGGAAAAAAGTTGGCAAGGGAAGAACAGGTTTTTGTTTTGTAGACTTTGGTGTTTTGCATGTATGTATATATATATATATGTAATGTATCTACACATTATATATTTGTGTGTGTGTTTCAGAATTCATCTATTTTTTTAAAGACATGCTGATTCCTCCATATTTGGCCTAATTTCACCACTTCGTGACATTCCCTTCTTGTGCATCAGCAGTTTTGTATGAACGAATGGGCGCCCACGTGGCCCACGGCCCCAACTCTCCATTGTCTTTCCCTATTCGAAAAACTTGACAGAAATATGGTGCCCGCAAAAAAGAAACAACAACGAGTTGACACCTATGACTTAAGGTAGTCGGCTGTACTGTAATTCCTGGTTCAGATGACCTTCAAATCTCTGTGAACTCGAAGTCTGAAATCCCGCGGGGAACAACCCCGTGGGAGTGTTGGGTTTGCCATGGCATGGATGTGTCCATGTGGCTTTACAAATCGCGAAACCAATAGCATTTGCACCTTGGATTCTGGAGATTTTGCGTCGATAGGATTGATACATCAAATTTCATTGTTTTTAAAGATATTTAAGACACATTATATAGCCTCAATTCAGCTTAAGGATTGATAATAACTTGCCCAAATCAGATTATATAGATATATGATATATGTTCAATCAAAAGATAAGATTGCAGAGCTAGTTGCGACGTGGTTTAGCTTCTCTGGATCAGGGGTATAAAAGCTTTGGAACTTTTGTTTTCAATCCTGCGAGTTTGATAACCCGCCAAGCTATTCGTTTGACTAGATATTTCACAGAATTGGTTCTTGAAATTCCTTTGTAAAGATTTGGTTGTTGATTCCTTGATCTATTGACCTTGCCTTTCACAACAGAAAGTTCGATGAATGAATATAAGTTGCACCAAGTCTCAACAAAAATTGGCGATTCCTCAACCAGTCAAACCGACAAAAACGAATGCCTTCGAGGCGGCGGCCGCGGAGCCTTGGGCTGCAAGCAACCGCGCTACCCGGTGCTGCAGCCCGTGGGAGTCGGCGGCTACGAGGCCGGGGCTACGCGGCTGCCTACGGTGATGACGGAAGCGGAGCTGTTGGCGAAGATGACCGGGGCAGGTGGGCTTGGGAAGGGAGATTTCCGTACAAGAAAAGTTGTTACCGTAGAGGTGACAGTGCAGGGTATCCCAGGAGTGAAGATGATGAAACTTTTTGGATTTTTTTTGGGAGGAAATGAACAGCAATCAGGATATGCAATGTGCGATATGCTTTGTGGAATATTGGCCCAAGTCAGGGAAAGTCAACCATGTGTGAAACATTTGCACCACAAAAATGATGGTAAGATATGGTAAGATGTCCCGACACCTCCATGATACTGTTGATGAAGATATCCTACACCAGTTCGTGGCAAAATATCCCATGATTTACAGGGTTTAATAGGTTTGACAAGTTTGCGTTCCCAATATCTCAACTCAACCGATCCCAGGGATACACGCCAGAAATCTAACATAGATACCAAAAAAGTTGCCATTTTTTTAAGGAAGTTACTTATTTTCCAAGGCCCATCTTTTTTGGGGTATCCAGCCGTTAGTTTTCGGGGGGTATAACAACAAAAACAACCAAAAACAACCAACAAATTGTCCTGGGGAATTTTTTGTTGGCCGCCTTATTTTTCAGATTTGTGGCCCCTGACTTTTCCTTCCTTTTCACCATGGGGGAAATTTCCCCCAGAGGTCCACGGACCTTGGCTCCGGATCCAATGAATCTCTTTGATCCCTACCCAACGTTGCCAACGGTGGAGCCGGAGGAGGTGCGGTGCCCCAATATGACCTCTATTTTTTGAAGGTCAACACCCCCAAAACAAGGCCTTTTCCGAAATTAAAACAGTGGTCATTTGGGTTCTAGGTGTATTTATATATATATATATTTATATGTTTATATACATAAGAGTTTTTTGTTTCATGTAAGATTTTTGATTTCATAATTGGGAATCCTAATGTAAATAATGGTCTTGCCAAGTTTACATGTATGTATATATAGCCGGTGCTAAAAAGGAGATGAGAATGAGATGGTAATTTGAGAGAATGAAACTAAAACATACATAAAGGTGCAAACCAATCAATATGAAAAAAATCTATATACAGGCGATCGAACTTGGCTTCATGTTGATATTCTTTGGGGCTAGCCATACGTTGAGAAAAGCTGTGATTTGTATCCCAAACAACCTTTGAAACCAGCGTATATATGGTATACATACCATAGTAAGGTTGGAGAGTGTGAAATGTTGGAAGGGTTGGTCCGTACATGACATGGCTGACGTTTGGCAGCTGTTAGATATGAAAGATGGACTAACACCTATTGTTTGAAGCATTTATTCTTGATCCACAACTTTTACATGTATATCTAGTATATATGTGTAATGTATAATTCTGTTTCGAATTTAACAGACATGACAGATTTCATAGGTCCTTTACACCCACTACTTTGTTATAATTCCTCACCAGAGTTTTTATTTTTCACGTAGTACCCAACCGAAAAAGGTGATTGCCCTTTTGAAGACCATCAAATTACCCATCTTATGGTTGAACAAATTCCCAATCACCATGACCTATTACAAAGGTGATTTTTTCAGGTTGCCCGTTTTAGCGGGAATTTCCTGAGGACCTGGGCCGTCGGTTACTCCAAAGTTTGCGCAGCGAGAAAGTGGTGGAAACAGAATCCACCTCCGTGTTGACGGCGGATCCGGCCATCGCAGCAGTTTACAGGGGAAGTCAGGTGGAAAATTTTGCAGATGCATGGGGGGTGGGGTGGTGATTTTGAGGTTCAAAGTTTTATTCACCAAACAAAACATGGAAATAAAGATATTTAAATAAAAATGCCTATTGGAAGTTTCTGAATGTTTTTGATATTTTTGAATTATTTTTTTTCGATTGTTGTGAGGGCTGAGGTTTGCGAAGCCTTTCTATTGCCAATTTCTAAAGATCAATGAGTCAGCATTGAGATGGCAAAGATCGTTGTGATGAACACCAAGGGGCCAACAATTCAACCGTTTTCAAGGCGAACTGATCATCCATCTAGCCCACATAATTTTTGAATCACACAGGGATCATCAAATTACTCATTTTACGGTAGTTTTGAGGGATTTCCCTTGTAATAGTGCACTGCCACTGCTTTCCAGTCTCCCGACTCTTCTGTTTGCTTACCAAAAAAGCATCATTTCGTCCGCCAGGATGGACTACTACAGCAAGTCTCTTCGCCACCTCCACCACCACCACCTCCTGGGTTGTACCCTTTGGAAGAGGAACTGCTTCCACCACCACCCGAGCCGCAGTCTTCGGTCGAAGAGCCGGTCCTCGTCACGGCGCAAAGTGAGGTCTGGCAGATATGGATGTTGGGGACCGACTCAAAAAAAATAGCCGAAGTCCAATTGCAGGTTCAGAAACACTCAAAAAACAATAAAACACAAACTGTTGACATTGGTGGATCATTGATATCACAGGGTGCACGTAGTATGATTGTATTGATATTTAGTTATGCAACATAATATCATGCATCAGACCTTTCAATAAAACATCAAGAAGTAAGAAAAAACCATCAGCTCCTTACGATGGCAGGCACCTCTAACCGATTGGCTTTGTCGCTGTGGCTTTCGAAATCGTGGCTCCAATAGTCACTTGGTGTTTTTTCCAAACAACAAGACTTTTGGACTCATTTGTGTTGGAAGTTTTCCTTGTGGCTAAGACATTGAGAACTTGAAGTTGTTTTTGGTTCCCTCTGGGACCTGGTGCTTTCAAAGATGTTGGCATGTTGGCCAATCAATTTTAATATCCCCTGTTACGGCCTTTTTGGTGGTAAAAAAAAACCTCCCAAGGCACTTGTGGAGGCACTGGACATTTGGGATGTAGCCTTCCCAGAGCCACGGGAGAATTTCAGGAAGCAGGACGTTTGCCTGCCGAAGCTGGTGGGGTTTTGGAGACATGAGAGGTATTCAAACATCCAGCAAGGTACATTTTGCTTTGGCAAATGCACCAGGGGCCGATGTATATATATATATACATATATGTGTGTTTTTTTTGTTTAAGGTGATGGCTTTACATCGCCAACGACGTACATATGCGTTTTAGAATAAGATCCTTGTGTTGATAGAACAAACTCGACTAGATCTTGGACACTGATGCATAGAATTTAACCAAATTGGGGATTGATGTGAAGGTCAAAGGTCGTTGTAAAATCAACACCCGGAAAAATTAACATTTTGAACCCAAAGTCATGGAGGTGTTTGGTTCAGATCATTTTCCTTTTCAATAAAGGGTGATTGTTATGTTCCAGCCGTTCATTTTCAGGGGTGCAAATGGTTCATGCCCATGCCATTGTACCGCTAGGAGGAGCTCTCCAAGCACCCAGTGAAGCTTGGGTATGCACGTGTGGCTTTCGCAATCGGCCTACGCGACTTGGCATGTAAGCCAATGGATGCGTTGGGGTGTTAAGGGAGTGAGGTTAACGGTTTTATGGTGAAGCAAGCACTTCATGCATAGCATATACTTCCTCAAGATCTCAGGAGAAACTTGTCTTGACAACTCTTGTGCCAAGCATTCTGAATCCAGAAAATCACTGCAGATTGAAGGCCATTCAGTAAATCGTGTACCTTTTTGATCCTGTTTGTTAAGTTGTTTCCCCATTTTGGGCTTGGGATTTCCATGGCGTTTCTCCTGCAAAGACTTCCTAGGAACACCCGCTGTGGCGGCACAGGCCCGGGTTCGATTTCAGCGCAGAAAGGGAAAACGAACGCAAGTGCCACCATGTGCCACCACATTGTGGAGAAAACCCAGCACATGATGGTTATTTAGGGTAAGGAGCTGCAGTGTGGCAGTTTCTGATAGGATAGATGAAACGTGAAGTTGAAAAAAATCCAAACTATAAGAGTCAACACAAAGTTGCTACAAGTGCGACAAATCCGTTCTCCGTTCTGTTTTGCCGACCTGCTTCCTCTATCACAGTGTATGGAAACATGTTTTACATCCGAATTTAGAGGCATCAGACTCTTTCCTCGTTAGATATACTGATCACTGATCCACTTATTTTACCGTCCCCTTAATAAAAAGGCTAGATATCCTCAACTTAAAATGCAACAACTTCAAGTAGACTATACTTAAGTCTTCATATCGTCCTATACTTGTGTATATGTTCATATCCTTGTTGTCTTCATATCATCTACCCAAACAAATCTCCATGGTTTGCAGCTGTTTTTTGCCTTCAGGCAGTATGGGTTGTTCCACTTTGCGTCCAGACTTGGAGCAGAAACGCTTAGCTGAATCGACAGAAGCAGACGCTACGGTTGGAGGTGTTGGAATTCTGTGGTCTTTTGGAGATTTGGAAAAAGATTGTGTCGCACTTTTTTATAATGGTATGAGGGTTGTTCAGTTTTTGTCAAATCTATATACGTCTGCATACATTGGTGGTGAATCGTTTCATGTTGTTTTTGAAGATTTGTTATGATCCGCGGACTTATGACCATCCATAGATTTTTGCGACTGGATATTATATATTTAGTGGAGTTTGTTTCAGGAGTGCTTTTTTTCACAAAAGATCTGAGACAACCCAACTTTTTTGATGTCAATGCTTAATTCCCTCCCACAAACTAACAGCAAAAGCTTTGAACATAGGCCATTTCAAAAGGACATTTCATCTTCCAAGTATCAATTTTCAGGTGCTTTTGCTGTTAGTTTCAGAGGAAGGGAGTATAGTTCACGAAAACCAACCGTTTTTTTTTCGCAAACCGAAATTTCCCTCACCTTTCTACCAGGCCGGATAACCTGGTTCGTTTTTTCGGGAGGAGTTTAACGGATACCAGCCACCGACACCAACCGACCCGCCCACCTTGCAGGACCAGCACCGCCTCCGAAGAGTGAAGGTGCAATGCCTTTGATGGGCTCATGGATTTGCACCAGTTTCTAGGCGGAACGACACCAAGAGGACCGGACCTGGACCGGTTGGATGGTTGTTTGTCGAAATCTGGAAAAAATCCCACCAACCTGGGTTTTTAACGAAATTCCTGATAAACTACCTTTTTGTTTAACTGGTGCAAGATTTCTTCCATCAACAGTTGGAATGGAGTTTTTGGTGAGTTTTTTGTCCGGAAGTTTCACGGCTCGCACCTGGGACATTGGGGGTTGGAAGACGATTCTTTACCTTTTTCGGAAGGTAACGTTTCAATAATTTTCAGGGGCGAACTGTTAAACTTCAGGTGGGTATCCAGTTTTTTTTTCAGATCTTGGATGATCCAAATGGATGATCCAAATTTTGATGCATGGGGTCCCCCAAATCAACTTGATACAGGACTGTATATACATTCACTACAATGAAAGCATTGAAGAGTTTCAGCGATTAGTGTGCCAGGTTTTGGTTGTAAAGTGTCTGATCTGTGTGGTCCGAGTTCACACTGTTGCCCCTATTGGCGGATCAGTGTGACTTTTGCCGGACTGAGTGGAGGAACCCTTCCGAAATGAGATCGGATTAGAAAGTAATTGCATGCAATCAGATTTCCAACTAATTAATTCATATGTCATATGAATTACAAACTGATTCAATTCATCTCGATGGTTTTTCAATGACTTAATGCCATTAATGCATGTATCAAGTAGTGTTTATGTAAAACAATCAGTTCAACATCGGTTTTTAATGTGCAGATATCATATCTACCCATCCAAGCCTGGCTGAAAGGTTGTGGATGGAAAAATAGTGTCCCTTGGCTCAGCTTTTGGTTTTTGGGTTGGAAGAAGATTGAGAAATATGGAGCTTTGTTGGTCATTTCAGAAAGACCTGCATGTTAATCTGATGGTTTGTTGCTTGATTTGGATTTTTTTTAGGTTGAGGTTAATGTAGCTAAACCTTTGTTATTGGGTATACAGCTATCCCACTGGTATCAGGTTCCTTTCGTTTTAAGGCTGGCAATGACCGATGTGGAGGTGTTGGCCCATTGGGATGCAAACTTCCACGTCGTGAGGCCGTTGATAAGGGATCATGGGGGGATCAGCCGTTGTGAAGTTTTTGGACGGAGCTTTTAGCTGCCTATTGAAAGGACAGTAGTTTATCCATTGGGGTTGGTAGATCTACCATGAAATGGTTGATTTTTATGGGATCAAGTAGTATATGGTAAATATACCGTTCTCATTGAATGTTTCGAACATAATCATTAAGAATAGGTGGTGGTTTCACATATATGGTGTTTTTCTCGCCCCTATTTGGGGAAGATGAACCCAATTTGACAAAGCATATTTTTTCAGATGGCTTGAAACCACCAAGCAGTTTTTTTGGTTGAATGATTCCAGAAACGTAGTTGATGATGTCCATTCATATAGAGCTTCCCCTCTATTCACACCACCTTGAGGATGTTATGTTTGTTCAAAACCTTGGCAAATTGATATGTCATTTGTATTATATTTATTAGTACTTGATTTTAATGGTTAGCACTGATTTTTTTGTTTGTTTCTCACCCATCCCACATATTTTCCACGTAACTTGGCATATATGTTGACCCCTTTGGAGTCGTTTTTGTTTGGCTTTCAGGAAACTGAAGAGGTAAAGAAAGATGCCGAAGCGTGGCAGCTCGGTCTTGCAACTTCAGCCAGCCACGGTCTCGCCCGCTGAAACCGTTTCGGTGATGTTCACACATGACCTCGGGGACACCAACAAATATACCTTTCAACCACGACCGACCTTGGAGGCAATGTACAGAATGCGGTGCGGAGAATTTGGGAACAGAGATGAGCTCCTGTAGTTCTTGTCTCTTGGCTTCCCAAAACCAAAAAAAAAAGGGTCCAGGGTTCACAGGGTTCGAGGTATTGGAGATGTGTTCCGAAAGATGAATGTTAACATTAGTGATCCATGAATCCATGCCATGGAAAATGATAACCCTTCGACAAACAATTGGAACTTGCCTTTTAAAAGTAAGGAATCCAGGTGGGTTTTTGTGGCAGGATCCAAGTTGATTCCGTTTTTTCAGGCAGAAGATATCCCTGGAATCCAACTGCTGGACCAAAATTGCAATTCCAAATCCAGGAGACTTGATTTGTTTTCGTTGGGTGATCCATGAGGTTAGTTCAGATTCAAGATAAAAATCCTTAACATATTCTGAAAACAACATGCAGCATACACCAAGAAAACGAACATGAAACTCCACCCTTTCGAAATGAAGCTTCGGAATGATGTTTATCCAAGATCTCATGCCAACATGACACTGGCAAAAACTACCATGCATCCCTAATACTGTACTCTTGGTTTGGAAAACGGGACCTTCCTTTCAACTAATATAGATAGAGGGGATTTTTTGGGGGGGAACGTCCATGAGTCCATGTCCGTTGAACATTTCAGGTCAAGCACCTCGACGCTTCAAAGGTGTCTTGAAATCAGTAGGCGGGGAGCATCGGCGCGCTGCGATTTGAAGCAAACCGATGCCTTTGGGAAAGAGGATGTTGTAAAAGTTTGAAGCTATAATCTTTAGAGATAGATAAAATTAATTACGCGATAAACCGATAGTGAGGGCAACAAAACATCATTCATATAGATGTGCTGAACTTTGTTTTCTTTCTTTCTGGGGGAGGGAAGTTTTTTTTCCAAGTTCGTTGTTCATGCTGCAGGTCTTTGTTTCCATTGATAGTTTTCCAACAGGCGAACTTACAAAATCAACATTTTTTTTTGGAACAAAACTGCAATTGCAATTGATTCCCTTCACGGCAAGTTGTTACAGTTTTGTTCCTTGCGGCAATTTGTTCCAATAGAAAACATGTCAGACCTTTTAGGTGTGCCACTTGGATATATATATATATATTATCGTTTTTCAAAGGATGATCTCTGTAACCAACAGATCCATGCCATTCGAAATCCAACGGATCTTGGACCCAACAGGAAGTGATTATGGCTTTATTTCATGTGCCGAAACCGCTCAAGCATATGGCCGCGATGTGCATCATGGCGGTTGTTAGACATGATTTGAGGGATTTCCATGTTTGTTTCGGTGATTGGATCCATTGAAAGTCTCGAGTTGGAAATTAAAAGTTTTAAGTTATAATGTATGAATGAAAATGTTTTACAGCCTTTTTTTTGCATGTCTTTTCTTTTTGGGCTTTGAAGCCAACTGTTTGATGCTGAGGGATGTTGTGTTTTATTTGACCCAGCGGCAAAAGACTCGGTCATCAGATGGTTATGTCCAGGCCACTATCCATTTACAAGGGTTTAATATGAAATGAGGCAAGTGGTGCTATATGTTGCTAAGAAATCAAACCAATAGTGAGGGGGTATTCACAAAAATCAATAATAGCACAAATTAAACACATCGTTGATCAATACCCTTCCTGAAACTAACAGTTCCCCCCTGAAAATGGGCCGGGACCGAAATGGAAAGGATCATCTTCCAACCATCCATTTCTAGGGGCTATTGCTATTAGTTTCAGGGAGGGTAATAAGACAAACATTTTTTGAGATTGAAGTTCAAGGTCTCTTTTGTTACATTTGTTTGTTCGCTTCCAACTGTTCGTTTGTTTTGTTTACCCTTCCTCCCATAATCACGCTTCAGTGAGAAAGAGTGTCGCCCCAACATGCTCCAACAGTAGTTGCCTATCAAAAACCGTCAATTTTTTGGGGGGAGAAAGGGTAATCACCAAGGAGTACTTGGAGGATCATCCCATTGAGTAAGTGGTTAATGACTCCCCCATGTTTGTGGAGTTTCTGTTGCATCTCATATCATTTTTTCCCCCTGAGGTATATGAAATATTGAATGTCCCCCTGAGATATCATCTCATATCAACACGTCCCCCACGTTTGTTGGATTTCTGTTGCATCTCTACTTAACCCCCTGAGGTATGTGAACAAAGCCATTTTGGAAGCAGCCTTCCGTCGAGGCAATTAAAATTCCGGGGAGGTCGGAGATTTCTATGGTTTTGAGAGGAAAATAATGGACAAAGCGCTGACTTACAGCTGTGACATTAAAAGAAATATGAACGTATCTTTAATACCCATTTACATCCATATACATAACATTCATTGTTCCTACATCATCCTACGAAGTAGTAGCCATGACCAAGACCAAGAAGGATAAGTTTCTTTTGAAAGCAGGAGTTGAGAAGTATGATGCATTTTGTTCTGGCAGTTTGACGTCCCATTCCATCCACCTGAACAAACAAAGCACTACCAAATGACATGGATGTATGATATCTTCACAGATATGACAAATCCATATTGAATACGTTTTTGACACTCCAATAAAAAAGAACCATATGATTTTTTTCCCATCGTGGAGGCGGTGGTGCCTCCAGTGGTGTTTCAGCTGCTTTTCTCAATTGGCTGATGCAATGAAGAAGCTAAGCAGGAGGCTTCAGGATGAGTTGCATTTTGCTTTACGAAAAGCGGATTTTTCCACCTTGAAGTGTAACAAAAAAACATCAAAGGAAAAAGACTAAGTGATTCAAAAAAATGTCAATGTAGGATCTCGCTGGTTCTTTATTTGGACTGCTTCTCCTACTGTAATTCTTGAACTGTAGATTCAAGACTGTCGAAGTGATGGCAGCCATATTCGATGATTATCGGTCCCTCGTAGGAACCAAAACCTTGCATGAATGCAGATAACAATAGGAAGCCCTTTGTTCATCTTTGTGTTGGATCTTTGGGGGTTAATAGCTGCTTGAGTTGTTTCTAAAACTTCTGTCAGTTTAAAGACTGTATAAAGTCAAGTCTGAGACCACCCAACCTTGTTGCAGAAGTATGCATGCAATATGATTCGCATGATATACTGTAGCTGGAATGGGATTCCATTTGAAGCTTTTCGGAATGTATTTAGTTGGAAGATAACGTCTTTGGAATGTATCGAAACCTGAATGAATAGGTTTGTAAAAAGCGTACTCTAAAATCGTTACCCTTTCTGCTAAATCATCAGTCACACAGATTACTCTTTGAGATTAGTAGCGGATATGATGATGGCAATACTCTTACAGATGAATCTCAAGCAGCAACTGGGGATGTTTGGGAAACAGGAATCTCAGGCCGAGACAAAGACATCAACCTAAGGTTTTGTTCGTGAAGGTAGATTAAACTAAGATTGATACGCCACAGGTTTTCACATGGATAGTGTATACTTGAAAAAGATCATTTGGCAAGACTTCCTCAAAGGATGCACATAATGCAAGTTTCAAGGCTGCAGCTGTTTAATCTCAGGGGTGTATGGTTCTTTTTTGTTTCTGTAACCCGGACAGAGATATGCCCGATTGATTCCATCATTTTGAAACACCAGTGCCCTGTGATTCCCAGATGACCAACTTGATGTAGTTATCTTTGGTAGTGTTTACTTCATACTCACGCAGCACCATCTAGCGATTTAGTGTTATTCTATATAAATCATAGCGTCATAACATAAGTGTCACATTTCATTTCGAAATTTCTTCCCACAACAATATATAGCATCGTAATTCGTAATGCTGTAATAGTTCATTGCAACGCACATGATTTTTACATAACATAAATCATCATCATCATCATCATCATCATCATCATCATCATCATCATCATCTTCATCTTCATCTTCATCTTCATCTTCATCTTCATCATCATCATTTAAATCAAAAAAACTTTCCCCACACTGGTTCCCGATATGATTTCCAGTGCTTCCAGCAGGGAACTTCCAGTGGAGACGAGGTGAGTTTTCTGGTCAGTTTGAACGATACGGGACAACCCAATGCCCGGCAGCTCATAGTTTTAGAAACGCCCGAAGACGAGGCATGGGGCGCTTGGGGAGGGGTTGCCCAAGTATGTTTTGGTGCTTGGGGTTGTGCCAATTTCGCAAATTTTGGAAGGGATTATATATAGGTTTAGCAGTTGCACAATGACATAACAGAAGGCGGGCTGATGACCATGAGAATGATGATGAAGAAGCGCATCCCCCCAGTCTGTTGTTGCACCCCATTTGCTGCACAGAATTCTGAGTTCATTTCAACTTGTTGCTTCTCAACTGGGAAACTGTGATATATATATATATACATATCATATTCACATGGAAGATTCCGATCCAAAAGAAAAGCTATATAAGATTCTGTTTTTGGAAGCTACTCCCAAACCCAGACACCTAATGAACTAACCCCCAAAAACCCGGTGGTTCACCATCCCCGGAATCCACCATCAAAACAAGCAGCTGTGAAACGGCGGCGAATCTCATCTCTTCCAGGAACGTGACCTCCAAGGCACTGTGAAATACTTGTCTTTAGAAAAGGGCTATGGCTTCATCGAATGCCAGGACTCGGTGATTCGTATTGATTCGTCATGTTTTTTTTGGGGGGGGGGTTCGGAACACCCTTTGGGGGCTTCGGAAAAATAAAAACAAGTCGTCAAACAAAACATCCCCAACTGAAAACTTGTAGGATTTTTGTGACTGAAATTTGGTGACCAGTTAACTGCTGTGAGAGGCATGAATGGCATGATGGGGAGCTTGCTTCCCGCTTCGAGTTCAGGATGTTTTGTTCCGAGCAAGTGAGCCTGAGTGTTCATGATATGGGTATATCAACACATCATCAACAAACACGATTCTTTTACATGTATCACTTCGCACTGATATAACATTCCTGCATTCTCTTTTTAAAATTCCCGTAAAAAAAAGTCAACATCGAAATCCGCGATGTTATAATCTTGGCGTTTTTTTTGGGGGTTGAGGAGATTTGGGATTCTTATGGTGCAGATGTACATGCAGACTATGAATATTTGAGAAGCTGCTCCTTAGGGCAGCCTGTGAAGTTTCGGATCAGGTTGGATGGCTGTTTGGCTGTTGGGATGGCGGGATGGAATCTGAGGGGCCCGGGTACCTAAGTATCCCGGATGGATCCCCAAGGGGGTTCAACAGTAAATGAAGGTTTAGGTTTGGATCTTCTAGTGGTCACTGTTACTGGGAGGGCCACAATCAACATATTGGATACCAAGGTACTTTTGAAAGATGATGTTCAGACAAACATTCCCAAGGCATATCTTAGTTCCCCTGAAGTTTTGGTACTCCCAAGTTCCTCTATAAGAGAATATTTTTATTTATTGCAAGGCTTTTTCAACTTATACTTTGGAAAAACGACATAGATACTAATGGGTTTGGCTGGAAAAGGTACGTAGATAGCTCCTGTAAAAATAAATTCCAGCTGGATTTTAGGCATCCATTTGTGAACAATTTAGGACCGGTGTAACTTGGGTCCTACCGTCCTACCCTGGGTTCACAGTGGGTAAATAGTCTTCGTTTTCCACTGTTACAGTAGTGTTATGGCAGGGCCCAAGGTGTAGCCTCCCCGAAACTTACATTTTCGCCCCTAAAAATGGATGGTTGGAATACGATCCTTTCCTTTTGGGTCCCGGCCAATTTCAGGTGCGAACTGTTTCAGGGAAGTTAACCATGAAAGTTGTAGGGGATACTTGAAACCACACCGGCCCACCAGGCTCGGACAGATTGGTGGCCGGCCGCAAGTGAAGCAGTTGTCGATCGCCGGGCCGCCACCCAGCGAGCTGCCGGTAGCTATGGCAGCATTGGATGCATAAGACTGTGTGGTGGTTTCAAATATTTTTTATGTTCACTCCTATTTGGGGAAGATTCCCATTTTGACTAATTTTTTTCAAGGGATTGAAACCACCAACCAGAAGATTTGACTGGTACATTGGTTGAATCGACAAATCCTAAAAATTTTGGTGTGCTGGATTTTCTTCCATCAACCGTATCGGTTCGTAATGAGGTTGTCTTCAAAGAGGGTGTGATATTTGAAACTTGGGGGAGTGATTCAATTTGACAGATAGTTGGGGGTTGGTACCTCAAAATTTGACAAAAAAATATGATTCACCTGATATTTGAAACATACTTCATCACCATAGATATTGTGTATATGACTATAGACTAGATGTGTATCTAGATCTATATAAGTATATATACATATTTAAGTATGTAAATAGAATATATACATATTTTTATTTACATATGTACATATATACATCACTACCTATTTTCCTACACTTACACTCGTTGCGAATCATGACATCTCAGGCTACTTCAGCTTCGGTGGCGGCCAACGTTGTCTCTGGCGCTTGGAGACGTGTGTTGCTGCTGGGAGAAGGCTTGGCAACCAGGATTTTTGTCTATGTTGGTTTGGAATTTTGTTCCAAATTCTGATTCATTTATGTTGGTTTGGAAACTGGTTCCAAATTCTGAGTTTATTTTCAATTTCATGTTTGAGAGGAGCTGGCTGCAGGATATTAGAACAACCCCCCCCAAAAAAAACAATGTTTCAAGATCTTGGAATGTGGGCCATGTCATCCAGCTCGTTGCTTCGACGAGGCGATTTCTCATTTGCTTCTGCTGCGGCCATTCTTCATCAAGATTGCGATTTGGATGCTACCACTGTGCTCCCTGGCCGCTATGATGACCAGTAATCAAACTTGCTGTGTCAGTTTTGCCAGAAATGGAACAGTGGAAGAGGTGGAGAAGTGCTTTCTCAAAGGGGTACTGTAGCACCATGCATCAACTTGTTGTCAACGGAGGTCAGTCACAACCCGCAGAATGTCGGCATCCTGCTGGCCTTGTGTTATGTCCCAAACGATGATAATCTAATAACCCCCATCGTTTGCAGTCCGTGTTTGTCACCATACCTTCGGCTTCAGGTTTTCGATCAAAAAAGACATCTCTACAGGTCACCACGCCATAATTTGTACATCACCATCCAAAAGGAATGGAGAACCATGTAGGATGTAGAGCAGAATCATTGTGAATCATCTCAGTCTTAAAGCTATGTTCACAATTAGTTCAGAACATCTCTGTATCAAAACCTGCTGTTCATTGATTCCTCAACGCATGCAAAATCACGATGGCAGCGTACTTCCTCAGATTTTACACCATCAAAGCATATGCGTGAAAGTTTGCATGCTTATGCACATCTATTGTTAATTAGATTACATAACCACATACATTATTTGTCAACATGCTTGTAACGCGTAAGGTTATGAAATATGAGATATCTACTCCATTTACACCACCTGCTAGCATTCTTTTATTTTTCCAAATCAACACCCTGAAATTCAGTATCATATATTCGCGCCAAAAAATTGTTGCAACTAACAACCTTCGCGAAGTGGAGTTCTAAAAAAGCCGCCATGGCGCAACTGGTTGACCTTTCGATGTGTGGTTTGCCACTGGTCGACCTTGCCAATCCTATCACCTTGGCGTCTCAAAAAATCCATCCGGACCCTGAAACGGGATCGGGATCTTCTCCGTGCCCCCAAGGCAGGCCGTGGGTTCGTTTTTCACGGTTCCAAAATAAGTCAATGGTCCATCTTTGAATGTGGAAAGTGTGTTTTTTTCATGGACATGTTTGGATAATGATGTTTTTTTTCAAAATAACAAGGTGACGGAAAAAAAACTAATGCCTGGAAATTCCTTGAAATACAGATATTAATGAACATTAATGATATTATATTTATATATATATATAGATTATCTACAAAAAACTGATAAACTGTTTGGTTATTTTTCTAGGGAAAAACATTAAACATGGAGATTCCCGTGTTTTCTTCCTGATGCCGTCCCAGTTTCATGAAAAAAATGGGGATGGGGTAGACTTGTGTCAAATGAGATGTCGATGTTGTATGTCGGATGTTTTTCATAACACATCCGTGTTTGGAAAGTTTGTGTAGAAGACAACCTTCATGTTCAGATATGTCAATCAGAACAAGTTGATACAAGTTGTGTTTTGGGTTTCCGAATGCTTTCATTTGAGTCCAATACGTTAGTTGCACATATATTGGGAATTTGAACTCTTTTCCCATGAAAATCAAGATGGGATCTAATTGGAGCTCTTACTGACGATTCAGCTGATGAATTGATACAAATATGCTGTGCCACAGACGTAATCGGGTGCCATATTGTATAGGTACAATGCTCTTGTGCAACCTTCCATTCACTTGCCTTAACAATCTGATGAACAAACTCCCCCTGGAGCAGGTAAGACCTTCACATGTATGAGTTATAACGTGCTGCTGCCGAATAGCACCTTGTACTTTGTAAGATGTTGATTGTTTACTTGGACGTCGGGGGTGGAAGCTGAAGTTGCCAAGAATTTCAATGTTTCCTCAGGTGTAGCTTTTCATGGCCGTTTCACCAGGTACCAGAAGCACCAAATGACCCAGCACTCTTGTAAAGGAACCTTGTTTTTGGAGGTTCATGTTCCATTTCCATGAGTATAACAGTTATTTCCATTTCCATGAGTTATAACAATAAATGACTGCTAAAAACCTGTCCATTATCACACTGAATTCCCCATGGCTGTTCTCCTGGATTTGCATCAGGCTTACCCAGTTAGCTCCCAACAAAAACCATTGGATGTCTGTTTGCAGTGAAAAACAGCACTGAAAATCCTTGAAATCCGAGGAACACCTGTCAAGTTCTGAATGTGGTTTCCAGCTTCCACCCATCAGTTTTTTTTTGTTCAAATGTGATCATACTGTTTTTTGGTCTTTTCCTTTTCGCCACCAGTGGTGCCGGTTGTCTTCCAAGGTCAGGATGGTTGGTGGATTTACAAATACTATCGCAACTCTATTGGTTTGCATACGGAGTGGCCTCAACGACAAGCGTTGTTGAAGCAACAGATTCAGCAGGTTGACCCAGAGATTTTGTGTTTGCAAGAGACTTGGCAATGATGAAAAACCTTTGAAGGACATTTTTAGATATTTTTAGAATTATACAGTTACTAGTTTTCAATAGTTTTCATGTACAATTCAATATGTTTGTACACACTTGTATATATACATATGTATGTATGTTTATTCATACACATGTATGGTGTGTGATCTTAAACATATACCTTCATGCATGCATGTACAAATGTATGTATGTTTGTATGTATGTATCCATGCAACCGAGCTGGAGTTGTTCATATGAATATGTTGCCACCATATCAAGCCTTCAAATTCCCCTTTTTCTTGGAGTTCCCCATGTTGAAAGGAAGTCTCAGACTTGTCCTTCAACGACGACTTCGCTTTTTTGTGCCTTGGCTTCTTTTGCTGAACACCTTTTAAGAGGCCTTTAAGTCTTCGACAGGTAGAAGATTCCATGAGCAAAAAGTTGAAAGTAAGTACCACACATGGGCAATTTGTTAACAACCGAGTGCAACAAGCTTTTGGATACTTTATATATATATATATCAATATAAAGCTATATACAGACTCATAAATGAAGGTAAAAACTTGCACCCCTGAGTGGTCAGCGAGAACATCTACCTATGATTGTTTCATGGTCAAGCCAAGGAAAGATGCTGGATATGAGATCCTTCTGCACGAGTCCTGGTAAGGAAAAGATGTGGACACAAAATCAAGGCAACACATAAAGACAGATGGACAACAACAGCCTATAGAGTCACTACCCTCCTGGGAACTAACATGACTGGCTGGAACATCCACCATTTGAAGATGTATTTCCTGTTGAACATTGGGAGTTTCCAAATGATCATCTTAGTTTTCAGGGGTGTCATTCATTGTGTTTCCATCAATCGCACCGTAACAATTGAAAGGGTTTGCAAGGTGAAGGGATTCATCCTACCGTGACAAGAAAGGTGACATTTGAAATCCGTGACAGCTATATAATTGGATTGCCAAGTTTGATCGTCAAGGTTTTGACCTTGACTCAACAAAAACCATGACCAGGTGGCCGTGGGGCTTGGATCTTCACAGGGAATCAGAATATTTGCACTGTATTATTCTCAAAACCTTGCAGAGCTAATGTGATGGGATGTTTGCCGAAGCCATCTTCAAATTTCAAACCTCCAATAGTTCACCATTCATTGGTTGATTTCTTCAAAAAACAAAACAGCTTTACCGAAAATGTTCATATTTTCCATATGTTTCCATTATTTTCCTCAGTATCTCGCCCAAAAGTAGCTAGAATCTCCACAGTTCCTAGTCACCCACACTGCAACCTGCCTTTGTCCGCCCAGGAAAAGAAAGGTCGTATGCGGCCTGCCACTGCTTGGCGTTCATCAGAGTGGAAACAAATCTCTTCACAACATAAGGATCGCACTTTAGTCATGGCCTTTGAAGGCCGTTTTGCCATTTGGAGATGTTGACGATGTTGTGGGAATGGTTTTTCTTCACACCTATGCTAGGTGATTGAAAGGATGACTTGTGACAATGGATAGTTGGAGGTTATCAAAAAAAATCCTTACCCCCAAGGCTCAAAGAGAGTTTTAGAAGAATCACCATTTGGGTTGAGTAGTGGCCTCCTTTCTCACCTTGTGTTACTTTCAGGGGGGGTCCAATAATATATTAGATATAATTGTATATATATACTATATGCTGACACCACATGTCGTTCGCCAACCTTTTTTTGGTTGGTGTTTCAGGTTGATAGTTTACTTGGATCTACTTATCATATTTGCAAGTTATGATCCGATCCATATAGACAAAAGGCGGTTTCTTAAGGATAGGCTTACCTATAGTAACCATTTGCGTAAAACATGATGCAGATCTTCGCCCTTGTTGCAGGCACCAACGACGCAACGGTGAAGCTCTTCGTGGTCAATGCACACCTCACAGCAGGGCCTTCTGCAGATCGACGACTGCGACAAGTCCATGAAGCACTAGAGACCGTGGAAAAGGATAGGGGGGGGTTGTCACGACGATGTGGGTACATTGGGAAAACTGAGGGAGAAATTTCAAAACAAAAACTCATTGAGTTTTGCTGACAAGTTGAGGAGTCTTCAAGATAAAAAAACATGACGATGAAAAGGATAGGTTTTATGGTGCAACAAGTAATGAGGAACATAGTCAGAGTTGTAATATTACTGTATTAAGTCATGATGCGTGAGGCAACAAGGTTTGTTGTAGCAAGCTTTCAAAACATCCAACTGTTCACGACTTGTTCCACCAGGAAATTAAGAAACTTCAAATGAATCCAGCTGATGTTGCTGTTGTGTGCCTCGGCTTCCGAAACAACTCTTCAGGTGCTCCGAAATAAGCCTTAAAGAGATTTCAGTCATTACCTTGGTGTGTTTTTGTAGCTTTGAACAAAAGATGGCGATGATATCTAAAGGAAACCGATCCAAAAAGATGCAACAGAACTGGCTTTTTGTGACCTCTTGTGGTCCAGTAATTATGGTCATCCTGGAGTTCGACGGCATTATAGTACTGAACTCGATTGAAGTATAATTTGCAAATGAACACCAAAGCTCAAAAAGTTAAGGTTTTAAGTTGAACATGAAGATATTTTATGATACTTGCTTCCAGAACCTGTTTCCAATTATGTTTATATATATATATATATGACAGTCACTTTTGTTCCCAGTACTGGAGCCTTTGTTCACTTGAGGTTTTGCGGTGACTTCAACAGCCAGGGCTTGTCAGCTGTCAACGAGTTGCTTACAACTGCTATTGTGAATCCAGACTTTCGTGAAAGCGGCGATCCAACCGAAAAAGGACAGGAAGGCCAGGATTTTGAGGGATGGATTGTTGGAGATTTTTGTTTGGTCTGCGCGAGAAATGACGGGCAGGAAGTTGAAGAGAGATCACAAACAACCACCTAGGATACATAGACCTTGTAAATACTGGGATAAACTACATGTCAACTGGTGCAGGATTTCTTCCATCAACAGTATTAGACAGATTATGAACATATTACAGTATTTGCCTTCAGATTGCTAGAACTTAATCGAAATGGGGAAGGAAAAAGATGCCGAGATAGTTTTGGGGAGTTTATATGCAAAAGCTGGTTGGACTCCTGAAACGTTGAATCAGCAGAAGTCAAGACAAGCATTTCGTTGGGTCAAAAGTCCTTAAAATCCATTCATATAGGTCAGCCATGTGATGAAACAATTCAAACCTTGGCAGGCAGATTTTGAGTCAATTGATTGTTTTGTGGCGCATGCGCTTGGCTCATGGAATCAAACTTGTATTTTGTCAAAACAAATGTCCCCATTTAGCAGACTTTTGGTTCATCGAACATCAGAGGCTATTCTGGGGTCGCAATTGTCTCACTTATAGTGGGCGGATGAAACTTGATATCTGTGAAAAGTCCTCCTGGTCAATCACAGAATCTCAGTATATCTCTGTTGGGGTGAGAATTTGTGGCTAAAAACGACGAACTCCATCTAACAAAAAAGAGATGGTTTCTCCCCCATAGCAAAAAAAGAGTCCTTTTTCTTCGCCATGTGTTTTTTTTTGGTCCGTGGTGTTTCAGCGCGAATCACATTTTGTTTGCCATGGTTTTTCCCATGCGGTTTTTTCCACCAAAAAATATCCCTAGATCTTCCCCAGGGAAGCAGATCACCAGCAAAGTGCGCAAACACAACTTGGCCAAGTTCAAGGTCTGTCGAACCGTTGGGAAGAGGGCCGTGAGGGTCGGAGGTTTCCGCCCAAACTGTTTTCCGGTAGAAAGGAAGACGTATCTATTTGATAGGATCCATGTATGGTATATTTACCTACATTTGCCACGAAAATCAACCAAATGTAGGTAAATATAATCCTATTGGTATATTCCTTTCCAGATGCACCAAAAAGTCATTTTTTTTGGGAAAACATTGGACAAAATGTTGTTGCCAGCTAACCCTGGTTGGTAAATTCTTGAAAATATCCGAATCTTGTTTTTGTTTTTAAATCCAATTTGGACGACATGAGATTTTTGAGATGGGTTGGGGTTTCCACCTAACCTGCGTAAGGCCTTGCGCCGCCCCCCCCCCCCAGAAACCGAACACAGGACGCGGCAGCTGCGTTTCAAGAAGCTCCGGCAGCCACGATCTTGGCACAAAACATTGATGATAAGATGGTACAGATCGATACTTGGAGAATTTTCACAAAGATGAACCCAATTATTGAAAACCTAAGGATCTCATGGATAAAAAGGACAGGGATGATTTTGTTGATGAAAAAAGATTAAAAACCCAAAGGTATCTAGAAAGGTATCAAAAGTGGTGATGTTTTTGACAAAGAATGTTCATATTGAACATATTTTTCACACTATTAGAGAAAAATGTGGAAACATCATTATTTGAAAAAATCTGTTGAACAATTTTCCGAAGTTCAAAATCACAGTTTGACAGTGGTAAACAGCATTCTTAGACAGATCACCACGACTCACTTTCTTAATTTAAATCAAAAAATTGGAGTGATACTGTTGATGGAAGAAATTCTGCACCACCCAATATGTATGAAACCTTGTAAACAATGGGATAAACTACGTATCAACTGGTGCAGGATTTCTTCCATGAACAGTAACATCCTATTCTTGAGAAGTTCCTTGTTTTGATTGTACACGTGTCACTTCAAAAGAACTTGGCAATGACTCAACATCAACCTATTCGCGTGATGCTGGAATATTCCTTGTTGTGTCACCCATACATGCCCATACCGTCCATGTATGGTGTATCTATACCATATCTATACCTACATGTACCATAAAAAATCAACCAAATGATACATGTATTAGGATTGTATTAGGTAAATATACCATATACATGAATCCTATGGGTTATAGTTTTTTTCTAGTTGCAGGATTTCTTTCTGTTCAAAGATCAGGATGGAGCATTGACTCCAGAGATGCAGCGAGCATTGGATACAGCCTTTGATCGTTGCACGGGGCAAGGGGTGTCTTGGCATATCTTGATGTTGCTGCCTGATATTTCTACAAAACATATTGGCTTCTTATTTCTGTTGGCGGATGTAACAATGTGACATGCAGGATACAGAAGCAACAAATACAAAACAAGAACATACATGCAACACTTGAATTTTAAACTGGTTTCTTCGTTCATCGAACTCTGCAGGTGATGTCAGCAGAGGACACCGAGGCATTTCTGATGAAAATCAATCGTCAGCTGGGCCGCGGAAGTGAATTTCGCTTTGTTTCCTGGTTTCTTTTTCTGGAACTGAAAAACCACCCCCCAAAATTAGTGACAAGATCTCAGGTGAAGCTGGATGGGCTAGGACCTAGGATTCAGATGGGTGGAGGTTGTGAGTGCTATATTTTTGAAACATCTCGTGGAATGATGAGGGGGATCGGGAATTCATACATTTCATGGATGTCACACGGCTTCCAATTTCCAAGGTTGAAAAAGTGTTTGAAGCCAAGGGCAAGAAACTTGGCAGCCATACATGAGCAGCCAGACGTGGACGAGGTCAACTGTTGAATTGTAGATTTTTTACATACATTTTTGAAAAAGGAACCTAAGTGGAACTCCAATCTACGTTTTTCTTTGTTTCATTGAATATCTTATCAATTTTTAGGTATCCTCCACAAAACTAGCAGTTCTCCCCTGAAGATTGAAGGTTGGAAAATGGAATTTGATAGGCTATCTTCAGGGGTTATGTAAAATTTCTAGGGAGTATATAATATACTGTATATTAATTGTTTTGTTTGTCCTTTCCATTCTCCCAAGAGAGTCATCAAAAGCTGATGCCAAGGAGGGAACTTTCACGGGAAGATTTCCATGCCTTGTATTCAGCTGAGCTGGCTGATGCTTGGTGTATCCCAAGTGCAACAGTTAGTCACGTGATCACGATGGCACACTAGTGAAACTTCATGAAACTTGGGAGATGTTGGGAAGCATGTCTCGCAAATCCTCAGTAAATTGGAGACCGGATTGTAAGTTCACAAGACGACATTCACCTTCAAAAATCCAAACGGTACCCCACCTCATATCAGAGCATATCACATGATGATCAACTTTGATTTTTTTTTGGAGTTGTTTCATCCTGGACCTCACCAAGGAAGGTAAATTTTGGGGTGTGGAACATGATCTTCGTGAACTGACTGGTGCCTTGGTACTGTTGTTGCTTTTTGTGTGTTCCTGCCATGGTGGAGACAGAAGGTTCACCAAGAATGCCCCAGAGATGCGCACATTATATATGCATGCTGCATGTAGTAGTATACTACTGGAAGCAGACCTGTGGAACCCACTGTGGGGTAGATTTCTGAACAAGAAGCTGATGACTCTTGGATCTATCTCAGCAGGTGAAAGGTGAAAGCTGTGAGATGAAAAACAATGGAAAAAAGCAACATCTTTGGGTTTTGAAGGACTCTTTTGAACCGAATTCCGGGTTTATTTTGATTGCTGAAGGCATCAGACAGTTGAAAAAGGAAGGGATTCCAATTTCTTTTTACTGCACATTTTTACATCTAACATCTAAGTTTTAAGTCACCTCATAAGTCCCAATGCAACGTCTGGAACTAAAACCTTGGCCTTAAGGCACGGGCATGGCTCAACCTTCAGATGGCCCTTGTGAATTGCGGTTTGATTATATCTACTTCACAGAGAACTTGAAGCTTTTGGAAGTGAAACAGTGACTTGGAGTCTCCAAGAAGTCGAAATATGTTTTTTATCATCCATTTGTTTTACTGACTTTGAAAGCAGTCACTATTGGGTGTTTGTTCCATTGTTTTGAGAATATGCTGCTTCAATCATATTCAAAATGCTGCGTGGTGGTTTCAAATATTTTTTATTTTCACCCCTATTTGACCTATTTGGGGAAGATTCCCATTTTGACTAATATTTTTCAAAGGGGTTGAAACCACCAACCAGAAATGTGATTCACAAATTTTGAAATGAAGGTTTTTGCCTTTCATGGGCACATCTTTCATCCGACACACTTCAGGATGCTGACACCTACGCAGATGCAACAGATCTATGGTGAGCCCTTTGAAACATTACCCAATTCGTGGCATCCTTCGGATCATTTGTCACCCGTCCCGGGAAAAAAACACAACTTATCCAGAAGAAGTTGAGTAGGTTGCAATCCAAGGGAACCCAGCACGATTGAAACCATAAAGAGTTTACATGGATTTATTGATATTTTCTGGTATAGCTTTGAAATTTCATGAATGTGTACTTTTCTTATACAACTATATTTACGGATTTTGTTTGGGGGGAATGTGCGCCAACTAAGGGAAATCCTGTTTTGTGTCAACCTGTTTTTGATAGCAGGCAACGCAGGGTGGATTTAATGCGTGGCTCTGTGTGCTTTTATCTCCCATGCAAAGATGCGCGCGCTTTGTGTCAGAGTGTTGTAGGTTTTGCACCCGCAACTTGTTGCCAGAAGAAAAGACCACACGTGTTGTTAATGCATTTGGATCTTGAAACATCTTTGATGTTATTTTGTTTTTTTTGTTTTTTGAGGGGGTCGATTTCATGTCAATTTATAATAGGTTATGTTGATTGATTCATTACCTCCTTGGTTGAGTGTGAAAAAAACCTCCAAGGCCAGTTATCGCTTCCTTCGAAGTGCCGGCCACCGGCGGAGAAAACAAAAAAGTGGGACGGCGAGTATTGGGATGTTCGGAGCGGAAACTGCCAGTGGTTTGATCCTAAGATGACCAGAAAATGTGAGGGAGTTTCAATATCCGGGGTTCAGGTGGGGCTATTCGTAAGGTCAGGTTATAGAAGGATGATTGAAAATACAGGGAAGAATCTAGAGTTTTTGGTCAAAGGCCTATGTTTGGTGGGTTACATTTGACAAGCAAATAATGATAAGCTTCAGAATTAGAGGGTTTATTTCTGGAGTAGTTTTGATGGGAGTAGTGGGCAGTCAGGGCAGTCACATGGCAGTGCTTTGCTTGTATAGCAGAAGGTTAGGTCACCTCGGTTACCGCTTCGAAATGCCTCCACATGATGGTTTCGATGAAGAGCATCATGGTATATCGACATTGTCCACAATTGTTGGGAGGATTGTACTTTGTTCATCTTTGATCAGCTCATCATACCCACTTGGGACAAATGATGTAAGTGGATCATAGAATGAGAACTAGAATTATAGGGAAAGTAATAGCCAAATCTCTCAAATGAGGATCCAAGTCCAAGTCATGTTAATGTTGCTTGGAAAATGTTTGCAGGGTTATAAATTCTCAAAGCTTACCCCCTACTCCAAATTGTTTGCAGGAGGTTTATCCAGAATCCTGAAACAAGACCCCCCAAAAAACAGGCCCCCGGAATGTGACTGATTGGTTCAACTAAGTGAGATTTATCAAGTCATGGGTCTAAAAAACAACAACAACAACAACAACAACAACAACAACAACAACAACAACAACAACAACAACAACAACAACAACAACAACAACGA
>DF239259.1:97577-177577 GCA_000507305.1 Breviolum minutum Mf 1.05b.01
CAACACCAACACCAACACCAACAACAACAACAACAACAACAACAACAACAACAACAACAACAACAACGACAACAACACCGACAACAACAACAACAACAACAACAACAACAACAACAACAACAACAACAACAGTGAGTGTTTGGCAATGGCCAAGGTTAGATGAGGAACAATGGCAACTTGGCGTTGGAAAAGTTGACCGGGAAAAGGAGCCCAACCCTGCTTTTGAGAGCCTAAAGGAAGCATGATGGATGGAATCTTCAGGAAATTTGCCAAATGTCATGGAAACACCCGATTTTTCATGTGCCAGGTTGACGTCATGGGAATCTAAGGGTCCTTCCCCAATCCCACCACCCCAAGAAATAAGGCCTTATTAAGAGACTATTAACTGTTGGTTTCCCTTTTGAGGTAGGAAAAACTCCCCCCACGTTTCGCTCCTAGCAGTAACCCATTGAACGAGGAAGGAACGCTTCTCGGAGCATGAAATCTGCGTGGAAAGCCTTCGGAAAATTGGACACCAGGTTCGTTTTGGTGTGGATGCCCGTCAGGCCAGTTCCTGCTTCGGGGGTCAAAAAAGAAACGAGAGTGGTACGGATGTTTTGCGAAGAACTTCTAGCATCTTTATATGGAAAGTGTATGTATGACGACACAAAATCCGCAACAGTGGTCGCAGTTGGTAGTCCATGGGCCAAAAATGGGTCTCAATTAATTAGGCTTCTTATTTCGTTGTTTCGTACTGAAAGGACAATTTCAGCTAAACAAGATGACATCTCCCACTGGGCACAACCACCCCGTCGACCCTTGGCCGCTGGCTAAAGGAAGACTGCGCCAAGTATTCGATGGTGATGTTCAATTTTCCTGCAGTCTCAATGCAAGATTGCAAGGATGACAAGGACCAGCATTTTCGTACGAAAAATGATAGCTCAGCTCGTTTTTGTTTTCAATCTTATGAACTTGGCGGCTCATATATGGCTAAAGGATGCAAAAGGTTTTGAATTCTGTTAGTCCAATGGAATAACTGTGAACAAGTAACAAGTACAAGCTGTCGTTGTTTTGTTGGTTTAACAAACCAACTCAGGCAAATTTACGGTACAAGTCATCAATTCATCATGTATACAAGTTAGTTTCATAAGTTAGTTTTGTCAGTTTCAACAATCCCAGTCTGCCAGTGGTGTGTTTTTTTCTCCTAACGGGAGTGGAATTTTGTAACCACTGGAGCAGCAGCTATCAGCAGCTTTTCCAGGATTTCAAGCCCGAAAAGGCTGGATGTATCAATGGTGACCTCGTGACCGATTTCCTGAAGAACGCCCAGGTCGAAGAATGCCATTTTCGGAACAACAACCAACTTAGCTTGCCACTGAATAAAGAATGGGGTCATTCCGGGCTGCATGCAAAGAGGATTGTACTATCTTTGGGATGATGGGATTTGTGTAAGAGATTGTTGTTTCCTTTTTTGGAGTTAGATGAAAGAAATGTATAATCGATGGAGCTATAACTTGATTCATTTGATTAAGAACTCTCGATTTAGATAAATTTTCTGTGCTATTTAATTAGATTGGTGGCCCTTGCAAAAAACGCCCAAAGATTCCATAAATTGATTCAGTTTAACAACAATTGGTTGGCAGTTTCAACCAGGCAACGAGTGATGTGGGAACATTGCTGGTGCTCGGCCTTTGGGGTCGTTGTGATGGTTTGGCGGACCGACGTCTCTATGGACAGGCGGTCCCACCGGTCGGTCGATCCGTGGATGACGTGGATGTTTGGAGCAGCAATAACGAGGTGGGTTTCCATGTGGTTTCACCCCGTTTTTTGGGGGGAAAATGATCCAATTTGACGGTTGCATATTTTTCAAGTTGGGTGGCTCAACCACCAACTAGAAAAAACAAATAAGGGGTTTTTGGATGTTTTTGGGATGATTTGTGATCCTGAACATGGGATTTTTACCCCTCCGAAAACTAACATGTTCCCCTGGAAATAGTGGTTGGAAGTGTACTTTCCTTTTGACATGGCCGCTTTTTAGGGGACATGATAGTTTTTTTGGGGTGTAATTACTCTTCAAACAAAACTTGTTCCTTGGAAAAAGGGATCCAAGTTTCCTTGCTTGTTTGAATTGGGAATCACGGATATTGGAATACTGTAAGAATCCGAACACCTCCCCAGAATGGGATAGGAGGTTTCAATATGTTTCAATCCCATGCTTAGAACAGGAAGCTAGGTTCAATCCCCTTTGTAGGACATACCTGGATTCTTATCGATACAGAGAAATCGCCACAGAAACCTGGATCAACCGACCAAATCACCCCAAAAACATCCAACTCAGTATGGTGCCAAATTTTGTTTCTTCACATTTGTTTTTGTACGAATTCTTTTGGGGCCATTTTGTGTTGGTGCCCCCTTTCCTTTACCCCCAAAGTTTATTGGGGGTACCGAACCATGACTTGCCCATACTTACCCTACTATGATTTACTGTAGATCGTTGACCTTCACTGAACTCAGCCAAACAAATTTATATATATATATATGACATGATTCACATGATATTTTTTTTCTATCATATTTTTGCGAAAAAAGCACCTTCCCTGAAAAAAAAAAACATGACAAAAAAGCACCCCACCTATCAGGATTCTCATGAATTGGTTGCTACCGCCTTAGCTGAATGTGACGAGCCAGCAGAGCCAACGGCTGCGGTGAACGGCAGACGTCTTGAAGACGCGTTGACAGGTGGGGGTTTTTAGCAATGGAAAAAACCCGGAAAAACCCGTGATGGTTGATGAGTTGAGGGACATATGAAGTAGCAAATATCATCAAAAAAGGAAAGGAAATTTGTATGTATAATCTACTGGAAACTGGAAATATATGTTTGCAATCACAATTATTTCCCCATTTCTGTTGGTTCTTACCTCTTCGCTGAGATGAGATTAACATAGATTAACAATAAGGCTGGGAAGTGGGTGTTTGTGGCAGATGCATGGGCTGGATCATTTCTTCATCTTGTCATGTCATTCCCGATGTTTCTCAGTTTTTTCCAACTTAGTTTTCCATTCTTTTAAAGAATCTTTCAATCAATTTTGTGACATTTGTTGTGTACCATAATAGTAACATGCTTGTAGCAGCATAGCACTAATTTCCGTTACAGATGTGCTTCACTTCACATTTTATACATACAAAACTATGGTCGTGACCATCTAATCGCGCCCCCCCTTTTCGTGGAACTTCTACATAGCTCCAAACCTACCCGCCTCAGCTGGCTTTCTCCGGAGTGGCATACATGCGGACTACAGCTTCTATAAGCCGTACAATGAGGAGAGCAGCCTTCCGCAGACATCATTTTGGGCCGTTGAAAAGGTAGCCGCGCAAAGGGTAGAAGGTTTGACCTGTTAATCCTGGAGTTTCAAGTTGGAGTCCACTTGATGCAACTTTGGAGGATTCCACATGGAAGAAGTCATCCTATAGACTTCCAACAAGTCTTGAAAAGTATTTTGCAAAGGACAGATTCATCCATTAGTGTTCAGGATATTTTTTTGTTTACAAGAAGTCAGCCTTAACTTGGGATTTATAAGACATTTCTCGATGAACCTTGGTAGACAGCAAATCGAAGATGTTGGTTGGGACAAAACCCTTGCCAACATGCCAGGTGATATCAGATGTTTTTTTTTTTAGTTTGAGGGTTTTCCCTTAAATATATAATTCTTCAAAACTTCACCTATATGTTTCCTCGGGAAGACATCCCATCTTTCCAAAAAAATCCAGGAAGGCTATGCGTTTCGGAGCAGTTCCGGCGCTGCTTCTTTCGCCTCTTGGGACCAATGGACGTGATGAATTTTTTGGATACGCAAAATTGTTTAAAAAGAAAGGTTTGCCCAAAAACTGAAAGCGCTGTAACAACATTAAGAATGACTCACGGGATGCTAAGTGATCACGGTAAAAACACGAATTTCATCCTGTGAGGGTTAACGTTTTTTCATGTTTTTCTTCTGAGTTTGATCAACTGTGACTGCTGATGTTGCTGCAACTCAACGTTGGGAGGAAGTCGGATATGTTTCCGTTTCCAAGACGCAGGGTTGGTGAAGACAACTTGAACTCGCTGCGCTATGCTGCGGTCTTCACTTCTCCTTTCACTTTTTTCCTTGTCGCTAAAGTTGAATGTCCCTTTTGGATACACCCCGGAAGATTAACATGGAACCAAAAAGTCACCCAAGTAGAAAGGAAACTGATCTTCCAAACCTCCATGATTAGGTTCCATGTTAATCTTCAGGGGTGTAGTTGTTCCGGTTTAATTTTACACTTTGATTTGCCTCAGGAAAGCTCCCACAAGGAATGGCACTTGCAAGCATGTTTCGTGCTCCGAGTAGTGGCCACAGGAGAAAAGGAGCGTGCTGCTGAGAACAGATGGCTGCATCAAACATCCGCATCCACCAGCTTAAAATGTAAAATGGAAATTCAAGAAATCCACATCCATTTGCTTAAAATTTCACATTTGAAGGGTACCATTAAGGCCTCCCATTGGAGTCCCCCATTTCTGAAACGAGTTCCACGAAACCGAATCGAGGCATTGACAGAGCAACGACCCATGTTGCGTTCGACCTCGGAGAGTGGGCTTGGAATGCTCAGGTGTTTTTGCTTGGGAAACATCTTCAAGACCCACCCCCCCCCCCCCAAAAAAAACACAGGTGATGTGCCTGGTTGTTTGAAAGTTGATCCTTATAGTGGCTTACTGCAATCCCATGTAATCCCCATATATCTGGATAGTAACATCCCCCTATATCACCCGTATAGTGATGATGTGCCTGACCTGACATGCAACTTTTTGGTGTTTTTGTTTGGGCAAACTCTGCTGTTGTTTCAGTCTTTTAATTCAACGAAGAATTCCCTAAGTCTCGTCCCAAATTTCTCCGTTACATCTTTTTTTACCTCGCCTGAGTGCAATCCTGAGGTTGAAACATATCAAAAGACACAAGGAAGCTTTGCATGAAAAGGTGCCATGGTGAAGACTGAAAACTTGCCAGCAAAAAGATGGCGGAAAAAATGAAGGCTGAGACTTAAAAATAAGTTATAACCCTTGTGATGCCATTGTGTGAGTTTGGGGTGTTTTTTTGTTTAGTAAAGTTTCAGGACCTTGAGTTCAAGTGCTCCATACATTTCAATAAGATGGGATGCCAACTTTGGCAAGAGGTTTTTTAATAGTTTTTTTAATCTCAGGGCTTCTTTACATGCTGGATTCGTCTTTTTTGGGGGGGTGAATACTTCACGGGAAATCGACCAAAAAATCCTATATGATATATGTAGTTTTCAATCCATTTCTTGAAAAGTGAAAAACAATGATTCCGACCAACCCAGTGGACCAACCATAGAAAGAAATGATCCGCGCTTTGGGGCCGGAATCACACCAGGCAGACAAGGCGATTCATATGGAAGAAGGCAAGAGTGGCAAGAGAGGTGTCAGTCCGAAATCCTAAGATCTACACCTGTGGGAGAGCAAGGAATGGTATAGGATGACACAAAAAATACAAAAAAAAAGTATAAGTATTATGGAAATGGGCCGGAATGGATTATTGCCTTTCTATGAATTTTTGAATTTCAATTCTAGTTTCATGATGTTTGTTTGGCAATTGGACTCGATATATTTAGTACATGAGCCTGCCAGCTCGTTCGGGTCCACAGAGGGGATGTTGGATCGAGATGGGGGTTAACTCCCAGCAATGTTGAAGCTTAAGAATGCAATAAGCCTGGCCAAACCGATGCATCAGATAATTTTTTCTTATAGCTGGCTAGTTTTGACATGTTTCAAGCATATGTTCTTTTTTTCACCTTTCTTTTTCAAAACTGGCTCAATCATCAGCTAGAATGTAGAAATCAATCCGATGGTGCGAAATTATGAATGTATACGTAAATGTTTGCCGGTTTTGCAGCCCTGACATTCAACATGGATATGACAAGCTACCATATTGGAGAGGAAATACGTTCTCCAGACCCGATTCTTTGGTATCCATTTGTTAAGTTTCTAGCAGGTATGTGTGGCGTGTGGCATGGAGATGCCACACTTGGTGGTTTTTAGATTCCATCAATGAAATGCAATAGATTTGCAATGACCCTTTGAAGAGAAGATATTTTATTTGCAACTATTTTTTCTATTTGGGGATTTGTTTCACCTTGGGGATTGCAGACAGTTCCCAATACATGATATATATTTATAATATAATATTTAAGAATATATCAGATACGATTTGAATATAAACGTGATATTGGTAGCAACCTAACCACCTGACTCAGATGGCATCGAGAATCCACCATCTCTGCAATTATCAGGTTCGGACCAGCCAGTTCGGAAAGCTCAGAGCTTTAGCCGAAAATGGGGGTGTTTTTTGTTGAATTTGAACAAATATGTGATGAGTCATGACCCAGTGTACTTGTTTGAGGGAAATTATTGACCCCACAAAAAACATATGAGATGTTTGGCCAATGAATTGTTGATTCTTTATGTTTGGTTGTGGCTCAAAATACTTGAAAGGCTCAAAAGATTTGAAAGGCATCTTTTGGTGGATGCAGGTTTGGTTGAGCATGTTGAGTAGTTTCAACATGTTCCAACCATGAATTTTGAGTTGTCAATCAATTTTGAACAAAGGTCATTTGAATCCAAATGGTTGCAGATGTTAGCTATGGAAGTGTTTCTCAACAAAGGAGCTACATAGAGCTACCACCCAATTTCAGGGTATTTTTCATGTACAATCTACACCAGGTTGTTCCGTGTCATGGTTGCATGGCACCCCAAAAGTAACCTTTCAACCAGAAAGGGTTGCACTGTCTACTTTGCAGGTTTTATGTGTCGATGGTCATGGCTTCGCATGGTAAAACAAGGTAATGGTTGAAGCATATGAAGCATCAACAACTGTCATGATCACGATAATACGCTCCAGTCACAACATGTTTGTTGTGAGAATATATGCAACTTCTGTTACAGTGGCATGACTTTCGGATTATGTGAAACAAGGAAATTGCAAGAAGTTTTTCTCCAATAGTTCCAAGTCTTCAAAAGAAACGAATTCTTGCAGAGTGTCCTTAAGGTTTGTCATTTGCAACCTAGCACTAAAGGAAGTCTTACTCAGCCAATGGCTAACCTTTAAACTTTTGGGGATTACATATTTGGTAAGAAAAAACATGTTTAAACTTTTATTATTTCATGGCCCTTTGGCTGAGTGGAGGAATGCAACTTGTAATGCAGTTTTGAAGCTACAAGGCAGCGGACGTGAATGAGTCCCACCCGATGAAGTGGATGATATCATGGCAATTTTTTTTACTCAGATGTATTTGGTCATCCAGCAATGGAATAATGAAAGAATGATCCAAAAAGTCATTTAAACATAACTTAACTATATGAGATTGTATATGAGCATCATTGAAGCCACCCTTTTTTCCAAAGTATATACATCCACAAATTCAGTCAGTTTTTGTTTGATATGTTGTTTGTATCATGTTTTTTTTGCAACTCCCATGACATACCTCGTTCTTTTGTTTCTTTAGCTTAAGGTCACTTTCCACAGCAAAGAAGTCATGAGCACCTCCCGACCGTGTCTCGGGCTTTAAAAAGCGTGGTATCGATGGCACTTCGGATCTTAAATTGATGGCGGATTGAAGAGAAAATTTCATTAATTCCAGTTGCTTATGTATTTTTTAATGGTTCATTTATAGATGGTTCAATTCGGATCTTATGATTCATTTATGGGCTCAGGCAGAATCATTCATAGATGGTGTCAACACCTTGACCTCATTGGATAATTGTGGGTCATGTTGTTCAACACTTCTTTGTTGCTAAATTGTGTTTATCAATGTCCCCCCCCCGTTTGTTTCATTTAACATCACTCTTATATCACGACTATTTCCCCCCCTTCCCCTTGGAAGGGGTGTGCGTTTTATCAATGCAACTCCTCACATCACATCACTTTTCCCCAAAAATGGCAGGCCACCATCTCCAACACCAGGCCGCCAAGTTGAGAACACCAGGGTTGTTGGGAGATGGTGTTTTTTAGGCCAACCAAAAAATGATTGGCAAAGAGTTTGATTCTGTTGTTTGTCCCTTTAAAAAACATGACAACAAAATAAAATTTAAAGGAGATGAGTTGTGAAAAAAACGACATGCTGTTGATCAGATTAACAAAACAACAAACATGTAAACATCACGGCTTGTTTAGCTGTAGCTTCGTCTCTTATGGCATGTTTCAACCAACCAAAAAAACAATTGCTAGGGCAGAACTTGGCTCCACTGGCGGGCCGCTTGTGGCTGGTGGTTTTGTGCTTCATCATTTTGGATGCTTTAAAACCAATATTGGCGCCTTGGTGAAATGGAGGCTTTTGATGAGAAGTTACTAAGCGGTGAGTTTTGGATGACTGCTTGACGTTTGTTGTTGTTGTTGTTGTTGTTGCTGCTGTTGTTGTTGTTGTTGTTGCTGTTTGGTGGTTGCTGTTGACAACCAACATGATGCCGATTTTCCAGAGATTGTCCGGCGTGAGCACACGCATGATATAGATATTTCTTCACAGTCCTTTTTCCAAATGCGATGTATCTCCCATATTACATTGCATGTATAGATGATTATGAGTGTTCGAACGCGTTGTCGCGTAAGTTTTTGCCAGCGACGACACGCGTAAGATTGCACTCCTTGTGTGTTATAGTTCTTCCATTTTTACTCCATGCTGTTTGACTATCAATTTGGATGTCCTTCTGCTTCACAGACCGTTTCTGATATCTTGGGACCTCAAGATGTTAAAAGTGGACAATTTGAAATGTACATGCCCAAAGGCAATGCAACAAAAAAAACAAAATAAACTGGGTTTAGTGGACAATGGTGGGATGATTTTTGACATTTTAACTAAACACATACTGTAAAATGGATAGAAAAGACCCTTGAGGGTATTGTGGCGGTTGATCGCTACTTCCAAAAACAGATATATTTGATGCACGTTGTCACCAGAATTCAGCCATTGTCAAGAATCAAGATGCACTAGCCTATGATATAGTAGATTTAGGTAAACTGTAAACTAGATAATACTATGTTACTAGATAAATTTGGATAAGTATTCGATATGATTTAAATATATAAAGGGATTAATGATAATAACTCAGATGCTCCTTGTACTAGATTTACTGTTATCAATTCTTGTGATCTCCCCCAAGCTCCCAATCTGATTTGGCCACAAAAAAAAGCATTTCAAGGTCACTTGGGCAAACCAAGCTCATGGGGTGCGCAGGGATTTTTGAACTGTTGCAACCAGATGAATTTCATGGATGATTTCACAGCCTAGATGAAGGTTAGAGAGATGTTTCAAAATATTGTACCAATTGTGCTGGAGTAATTTTGAATGAGGGTATATATTTGTCGTATATTTGTGAATATTTGTTTGATGTAATTTTTTCCGCTTCTAAAATCTTTTTATATAGACTTTTCAAGGGTAAAATACACCTTTTGCGGGAGTGAATTGCTGCAGGTTGATACTGGGATATACCAAGTCACCTCGTAAAAGGACCCATAGGTGACCTGTTTCAGGGTCTCCATTTTTGGGGAATCTCAAAAGGCTCACGTTGAAGAAACTGCTTCATGATTTTCCCTTTTTTTGTTCGGATTTTTTGAGCTGTTGCTCAATCACATCCTCGTTTTGGTTGCTGAATAACATGAGTGACTGGAACATCACTATTTTCAATGGGGAATGCAACTAAAGATTGTCGATGTTCCATCGCTATGTTCCTGTAGCCGGGGTACTTGGCTGGAGTGTACTTTCACAATGAAAGTAGCTGGTGATTGGTCGTTAATTCCGGTGAGCGATGACAAACGGGAACTACGACATTTGTATAGTAGTTTGAGATGCTGAAGCTTCAAACTGAATAGTCCAGCAAAAATTGCTCTAAAGATTCTATATTTTATGAATTTGTATTATATAGATATTTACTTTGCGGCTATATTTCTTCTGCAAGTTTGAGTATTCACACTTTTTTTAACCTGCAGAAGTATCTTGCGAACTACTGGAACTTGAACAGTTTCGTTACATATCCAAATTCGCCCAAGAAAATATCGCCCTTCCCCAACCTGGGGGTCGTTTCCCCAACAGGTGGGTGAAACCAGTTTTATTCAAGGCACCTTCGTTCTGGTTTCTTGGCCTCGTGGGACCAGATCTACCAGGATTTGAAGTTGAAATACATTTAAAACTGTTCCGATTTTGGATGTTTTTTTTTTAAAGTGTGGAACCAAAATCGCTCTATACATGTTTTAGTATATATGTTTTTTCTTCCGAAAAATGTTGATGTTTAAGACAAGCATGAAGCTCATGTAGACAAATCATAGGTAGCAATCGCTACAGTTAAAGCATGCTATCGTATCTTACTCTTTGGAAATGTCTCAACAGTAGAGTCCGGAGAAAAGACGTGAGACGATGAAAATCATAGTCTGAAAAGATCAACTGGCTTCGGGGATTGCAGCTCTTAGTTTTCAATAGTCCAAGTTGACTTCTTAAAGAAACTTGACAAAATTATCACTGGAGAGTGCCTTTATTCATACATATATATATATATATACTTTAATATTTTTGTTTAACTATATGCATATTTGCATATTTCCATGTTTATATATCGTTTTACAAATTACTGTATGTACATATTCAAACATGAATCGCAGTGAAACAACCTCAACAAGAAAAACACATCCAACAATTATGTTCCACTTCTTTTTTGAGAAACTGGGATTCCACCCCCAAAAAAATTGACCGTTGACCAACAAAAACTCAAAAAACAAACAAACAAAACAAAACCAACAAAAATTGTCCCAACTTCAGAACTTCCATCCACCAAATAAAAGTTGATGTTTGTATCTTGCCACCAATTCGAGGTTCAAACATTTCTTTCATTGCTGGTTGGTTTGTGCATTGCCTTAAGTCCTCGCATCGTGAAATTTCGAGCTCTCAGGCGATTGGTTGGTTGGGTTTCGAATCAGGGAAATAGATGAACAACCAACTACCAGTAGTATATTTCAACTAGGGAAATAGTAGGTGGTTATGTGTAATGTGATATTTGCAATCAGGAAAATAGATGAATATTATGGAATATGTTTGATTATATTATTGTTGTTCATGATGAATTGTTTGACCCAGACTTTTCTTCCAAGTGAGAGCATGGTGAGATTTGATTGAAGTGTTTTCTTTTGAATGTTTTTTTTCCATTGAATGTTTATAGTATGTCAGGTTCTGGGGCGCAGTGGTTATGTTGTTTGACTGATAGCTGGGATTGAAGACAACTTCAATTATACCACCTGGAAAGTAGATGGCGCAATTCCCAATGTAGTGGTTTATCATGGCTTTTTACTAAACCACCTTTTGTGACTTACACCATCTACTTGCACCACAGTGTACCATCACCATCCGGACTGCTTACGGCTTTGCCAAAACTCTTTGGTACCAGCAGTTCATATTTGATGATGATTAATGTTTGACTGTATATTAGACTGTATATGTCAGGATTTTTCCAGGGACCCCCCAAATAGTGGACACCCTTCCCATCAGCTTCCCATACCCTTCCCATACTTCGAGGGATTTTTGAGGGTCCCTGGGATGTCCTTTGATTACAATCCCCCGAAGTTTGACTGTCCGCTCCTGAAAAATGATGGTTGGAAGACGATCCCGTCCTTTAATTTTTAATGGCTGGTTTTTTCAGGGGCCCAGCTGTTAAACTTCCAGGGAGTATGATTGTATTTCTTTGGCGTTGAGTTCTTTTTTTTTCAATCACAGGTGGTTTGTCACTGCGTGTAGTTTCTGTGAGAGAATTTGAATCGTTTAGTTCTCTTCTATTTAATGATTCGATCCCATTAACCCTATCTTAAACATTTAAGATTTAAGATCATTAAACAAATCATAAATCATCATCAAACGAACCAGAAATCATCCAAAATCAAATCATCAAAAATCGAAAGCAAATCAATCACCAAAAAGCATCAACAGTCATCTTCCAGCTGCTCCAAGTCAACTGAGAAAATGTCGTCATTTTGGCATGTTTCCAGGGGTGAAACCTCCAGGTTTCATCCTGAGTGGCGCTCTCGCGTGCGGCGATGTTTAGATCTCAAGGCGGTGAAAACAGAATTTACAGGTTGGTGAGTAGGACTTTAAATGATTCGGATTGTTTTGAAAATATATAGGGAGGTACGGTAGAACACACATATTGATGAAATTTGCAGTTTTTTTCATACTGTATATTGATATATGATATGTACTTTATTTACATAGCACTGCACCAGGATTGTTGAAGGATTAAGTTGTGAATGCATTTTGTAATTCCACTACCTGCACCCGTTTTTTTTGTCAGGCGGTTTCCATGCAACTGCCAGCCCGTTGTCTCAGGGAACCGGACTTTGAGCGCCTTATAATTACTGTAACCCTAGTGGCTCAGCATGGCTCAGCCATTTTTCGTCCCCAGTCTTTCACCATAAATTTTCAGCAAATTTGTTGTTAGATTAAACAACAAAACATGTTTGTTGCCCTGATTCTTTGATTGTGATCTCAACTCCTTCCGCCAGTTTGCCGTGCTTCCAAGGTGGCTGTTTGTTTGTGTTTGAGCAAACTGTTTTTGGTTTATGCCTTGGGCCGCCTTGATGCAGGTTTGGTGGATCGAGTGGGATTTGGATGAATCAAAATGTGTTTTCAAACAAAAATCCCGAAGTGGGTATATAGGAGGTGTGGTGCATTACTAAGGCAAAGACACAGAGATAGAGAGAGAGAAGGAGCGATTTGATTATTTTGAAAGAAAAGTCGTGATTGGAAGACTCTTAATAGGCCCTAGCCCTATAGGCGTTGCGACGTATATAACTTTGGTGGAACAAAAGTCAAGTTGAAGAATTGGAAGGACTCAAGGCGGTTCATTTTCTAAAACCCCCCAAGACTTCCCACACACCTCCTTGTTTGCATTCAAATGGTTTCATTACAAGATAGTTCCATACTCCATAGGATCCATGTATGGGATATGTACCTACATTTACCATAAAAATCAAACAAATGTAGGTAAATAAACCAGTCCCATGGATCCTATGGGTACCCTACCCATCCAAGAAAATCGCAGGTCCAACGTTTTTTCGGCCCTTTCGGCTCACAAAGTGTAGCTCCGTGACGATTCCCAAAGGTTTGGTTCCGTTGTGCCCCAATTGGCCGCAGCCTTGGGGTTGGGCGGCATCCTGATATCCATGGTGCTTCATGGTCAGAGTTCCGGTTGCGTAATCCCAAAGATCAATCAAACAATGAAACTCATATTTCATGTGTATCAATTCTTAGTTATACTATACACTCCTGTCCACTATTCCACTCCTCCCCCCCCCAAAACAAAATCAATATCTTGTTCACCAAATTTCAAACCCCCCATATCATCGAAATTAAAATCCATGTTTTGACCCCTCAACGATCGCCATAGCTTTGTGGCGGTCAACTGGGGGGTTTGGGGAATGTGTTTTTCAGGTCGATCCAAGATGCAGCCCTGTGATCCTTCCTCGGCCTTTTTTGGGTTCATGGGCGTCACCTCCGCGTGCCTTGGGCGGAAGGTGGTGACGGAGTAATTATCACCCGTGGTTTCGATGGCGGAAAATGACCGGTAGGCCGCCCTTTTAAGTGGGAGATTGGTTTTTGGTGACTTTTTTGTGAAGACTGACTTTAGTCGGAAGTTTTGTGTTTTGGGATTTTTTGCGGGTCTTCATGCAGAAAAATGCATTAATTAGAACAAAACCCTTTGACTTTGTTTGATGCTGTGGCATGGAATGTATGATTGTTTTGATTTGGCTTGGACACCCAGAAATCAAATGAGGCTTGTGTTCGCAAACTTGGGTGCACCTTGGCAAGATTTGAGGATTGAATTATGCATGGAGCCGCTTCAAGTTTCAAACGAGAATGAGGAGTCAAGAGACAACACCCGTGCTACCACACAAGTGTGTTTATTTTGAATCGTTGAGTATGATTGACATAATGAGATTTTATGAAGATTATAGTCGTGTCCTTTCTTTTAGGATATGGGAACTTTCATATTCATATTCAGCACCTGTTTGCTAACACATTTGCATATATATTTATGTATTTACTACATATATATGGTCAAATTCAAATTTTGAAGCCACCCACTGTGTGTGTGTGTGCTAGTTGGTAGGTGGGATGCTGACCCCGCACCAAAGAACCCTAGCCATTGGTTGGTTTGTTGAACACCTGCCTAGGTGACTGTTTGAGTGATTCAAACTGGAAATTGATGTTTGAGTGATTCAAACTGGAAATTGAAGCAGTATTTATCAGAAAATGGTGAACCAATCAACACTTACTACAAACTCACAACCAAAAAACACCACAATAAGTCAATAAAGTCTGCCCCTCCTAGAATCTGTCACATATCCCCCCCAACCAGATCAGCAGCAACTCCCAGGGAATTCGAATCACCGACTCACCGAGGCTGCTTATGGTACAGCCAAGTCGGGTGTGGGCATTGCTTCCATGGGCGTCATGCGGCCTGATATGATCATGTACCTCGTTAGTTGGGCTTGTTGTCAAGAGGGGATGGTTGTGGTTGTGGTTGTTGTGTTTGTGTTTAATGTTGGGAAATTCCCAAGATTAAATTGGTTTTGCGAGAAAAGTCAGAAAGAAACAGAACACATAAAAGCAAACTGTAGACACCAACAAATTTTGGAGACTGCAGCAAACAGACCCTTATTTTTTCTTTGCCTCTTCAAAACAATCAATCAGGCTCCAGGCTACGAGCAATGGACAAGAAAAGCAACAATTTCATCACTTGTTAGATTATACTGTTTGTACTTGAACATGTTATTCAATTGCAAAACAAACAAGCTGTGTTTATGTATATTTATATGTTTAATTTGAAAATATACATATGTTTCTGGTTGATCCCTTTATATATCATTTGATGAACTTGAGGCATTTGCACCACTGGTAGCATTTCATTGCTTTTTGTTTTACCGGATGGAAAAGCCATGTAAAACGTGCGCCAAAAAACACCCGAGAAGCATGGGTGAGATGATCCAACCAAACCTGTTCTGCCAGTCAATCACACATGGATGGTGTATGATCCACCTTGTTCCAATGTCCAATACACCCGCGAAAAATGAGATGGAAGCCAAAAATTTGGTGGTTTGTAATTTTTTCTCCTTTTCTAAGCTGGTATTTTCAGATTTAATTTAGCTTTCTGGGGTGTACCTGGTTTGTTTTCATACCAAAAGAGTGGGTATGATTCGATTTGCACTTGGCATTTCTACCAAGTGATGTGCACCCAATATCCAATCACTTCGATATCCCTAGAATTCTCCATTCATAGAGACATAAAACAATGGTAACTATATAGATGGTGACTTCAATCCCTTTATGGTTTCGAAATTTCAAGAAACCTTTTTTATTTTTGAGTTCAAACAAAAATGCCCCACTCCAATTCCTCTAGAAAATCAGGTGGGTTGACCCCTCTATAAAACAGCTTTTACTAGTTGACACCAATTCACTGTTCAACCGGGTGGATTTTCCTCAGGAAATCGATCATTCCTGTGGTCATGGCCGGTGTGCTTGGCATCCTGGACGACAAAAACCGGAAAACTCGTAGCGTTGGGAAAGGAAGGAGTTCTAAATGGAGTTATATATTTAGGGGCCCCTATAAATGGCTTGATAAATGGGTAACTGGGGTTATAAACCCTATAAATGATATAAATGGAGATATAATCGTAGTTTTCCCTTTGAATGTTTTGAAGGGACCTGCGTGGTACTGATAGTACTGATAGTACTAGTGATTCCTGAAATGTTCTTGTTGGTCTTGTTTTTTTGTTGCAATCGCTTTAGTTGTGGGTGAAACTGCCAACTGCTGGGTTTGTTGATGTTGTTTTTGTTGGCTGGGGGGGAAGCGGTAGAAAAGGATAGTTAGGATAGTTGAATAGTATCGGGCCACAATTGTAAACCATACATTGTACATACACTTTGAGTTGGACATGTTAAGTAATTCTTGTCAACTACCCATTTGAAAAAATCCCAGTATCCCTGTATCCCTAGGATTGAGGTTTGCACTGCCCATTGGAATCGCATTCTTAGGCTTCCATTTTGTATTCTTCCTTTTGGGTCACCGAAAAAAACTGCTTCTTCCAGGTATTTATGGTCTCATCACCGCAGTGATTATCAACGGCAAAATGGATGCGGCCAACTATTCAGCTTATTCAGGTCCTGAATCTGTAGATGCTGGTGATATTTGTTGATGCTTCCAGACATCCGGCGAGTTCCGTAACCACCCTGGGATGGTGCTTAAAACCTGTCATAAATGATGGGATAAACTCAACTACCAAACCTCAACTGATGAATTCTTTTGCCGGCAATCAACAGTATGTTGTGACTTGTCTCACCTTTGGTTTCTTTTTGAGTGTCAACGGAAAGAGTCGTCATGGAAAGGTTACGCCCATTTGGGTGCTGGCCTGACAGTAGGCATGAGTTGCTTGGCTGGAGACATGCCATGGAAATAAGCCTCCCTGAAACTAGCTTCATTAGTATCATTAGCCCATGAAAATCAATGTTTGGAAGATGAGTTTCCTTTTTGGAACAATGCCTCCTCACAGGTGCTATGTTCGGTTTAAAGGAGGGGCTAATCTTTGAAAAAGAACGGGCCTGATGCCATTTTGAGGTACACTGTACACTTTTTGTACACCAAATCCGTGAAGGAATTTGCCCATGCCAAGGTTTATTTAAGTTGATCCCAGACTGAGATGTGACTATGTCTCCAGCTAAAAGAAGTTAAGGAAACCGCCCTTCACATGCGAAAGCCAGGTGTTGAGAGTTTTGACCAATGAGAGTATGAGTCTACATGGGGTGTGCATGACGTTAAGGACAATCTATTTAAGCTCAAGGATTATGTTATTTGATGAGTTGTGTAGTTGCTTTGCCAACAACGGCATTGACCACGTAGTAGAATCCATTAGTTGAAATTCCTAGAAAGCAATGCAACACTCAAATATCACCCAAAAAGACGTCACATCATCTCATACATGTCGACATTGTCCATTTTCTTCAGTCTCAAAGAAACACCTATGAATCCTTGGGAAACATCACTGGCTGCTCCAGTTATCTCTCCACCAAAAACCCAATGGACCAACTGATGCTGAGGTTCGTTGGCAGCTGGATTGGCCATTGGTATCGTTGGCGATGCTGGTGTCGGATACCTGAGAACCAGGATTTCAGGTTACCATCAGGTGATACAAGTGTGGCTTGGGCTTGTGCTGAAACGCTCAGTGGTTTCATATTTGATGTAGTTTTGATATTTTTTGATTAGTTTTAAGTATCTCTATTTGTAAAAAGACTTACTGTAGACGGTAGACGTGAATACAAAAGACGATTCCATGACTGCGTTCTTGGTACCATGAACCAGGAGATTGCCTATCAGCCTATCATTTCAAGACCTCCGTTTTGCAGGTCCGTGCTAACGCCCAGCAGCCACGACTCTTTGTTGAAATGTCGCTTGGTTTGTGAAAGTATTGTGAACAAATCGGTGGAAACTGGAAAAATCTTGAAGTTAATGATTCTGATGTTTGTTGATGTTTCATGATTTTGTGTGTCCTTGATTCAGTACCAATAATTTTGAACCAACTATTTGCCAGTGTCCAAAAATGGTAGCCTGGTAGAGAGCTGACCTTGCGTCTTTAGTGATTGCTTCCGTATTTGCAACTTATTGTGTAAATTTCATCCGATTTGTATCTTAGTAACACCGGCTCGTTTTGCGTTAGCGACTTGAATGATATTGACAGGAAGAACACAACTATCATCATTTATCATTTTTGGTTTATCTTTGGAATCATTTTCACATTTGTACACCGCAATCTTCTTTATTTCCTTTCAATTTCCGCTCCACTTGGCATCGTGACATACACTATGGCGATGATATGCGGATGGCGTGCAACTGGCGCATCTTTTCCGATTCATACTGACAAAATGAAAAGAGTCATACATTCAAAATCTTACATCGGGGGTTATCCACCTTCCTATGAATAGGCCAAGAGTTGAAGAGAAAAGGTATCACTCCTACAAAACATGTCAGTCACCCACAAATGTCGGAAGCCTTGTCGCTGAGGATCTTGATTTTGATCTTCGCAGAAGCCTTGGGGCTTTATGGCCTCATCGTGGGTCTTGTTGGGAAGCCCGGCGAAGCACGAACTTTATGTGACCTCACTGGAATTGATAGTGGGAAAACTTTATTAATATATGTGTAAGTGTATCTATTTGATATATGCTTTATATACTGTATTTATTTTTATATATATACTTGATATCTTTACATTTATATATACACACTGCATATTGTACAGTTTTAATGAGTACCGTTTTCTTCGGGTAGATTGCCAATAGCCAATGAGAAAAAGGGAGGGCATAGCAATGTAGCAATAATAGGCAGGCATCTCCAATAGAACTTATCCCCGGGCCCTGCTATTCCATACAGCACCTAGTTGGACATCCCACAACCGCTGGGCAAGAAACAGGTGGTGGCTTCCACTGCGGAGGGAAAGGGCAAGGGCTTGTGTCACTCGGCGCCAACATGTCACTGCGTGTGCTAAGTAGGCTACATTGAATTTGTGTTACCACATATGCTTCCGGAAGGTCAGTTTTAGGAATGTCTATGGGTGTAGGTTTGGGATGTAACGCTAGGTATTTAAGGGCCAGAAGCCTGCAGATTTCGGTGTCTCTTCAATGATTCTTCTGAGAGAAAAACGTTGATTTGCTTCATTTTTCTTGGATAAGATAGAGGGGTAGAAACCGTCCGCTACAAAATGGCCGCACGTTGTTCTAGTTCAGCAGATGGTTTTCTCTTTCGGAAAAGCAGGTTACAGCCATATAGCGCATTTCGGGAGAGCTTCCTTGCATTTTCTTGTTGGATCGTTGACACAATTCATTAAAAACAGGGTAGCCGAACATCAGTCATCGTGGCATGACATTTTACCGCCCTTGGCCCCGTAGGCACGCCTTACGCGTAGATCAGATTCGTGAGCGAGTCGGAAGCTTCTTTCACTCAGCTTTCCGAGCAGGTGATTCGTTCCAGAAGAAAAACGGAGAGGAAGAAGAATGGCCCACGGCCCATGGTGCCTAAATTCATCCAAGTTCCCAGATGGGGGTGGCGTTGCTAAAGCCAGCACATGATCCGTCTAGTGATTTGTCCCCAAATTGTTACCCTTTCTCCCATAATCATGGAATTAAGCGGAAAATGACCCGAAATGCTTCAGGAAAGGATCATATTGGAGATACACCCATTTTCCACTGAACCATGATTATGGGGAGGAATGGTAAATTCATCCAAGTTTCCCCTGGTTTTCAATGGCGATGCAGAAATGAAAAAAACATTGGAGTGAGAATTCCACTAATAATCATTCACATTCAAACCATGGAAGAGAAGCTAGCAAAATCAATAAGTCGGAACATGTGTTTGCCTTTTGTTGGGTTCGACTTGTCAGAGCTTGGGAAACATGGCAAGTGTAGAGACAGTATAAATGTGTCTTGTTTAATTTTGGAGCCCATCATTTCCATTGCCTTGTTGTTATTCATTTTGTTGGTTTGATTTGAAATTTGCAAAGTGTTTCTTTGTTTCATATGTTTTAATTCTTTTCCAGTCTAGATGCTGGCAACTGCTTTGTGGCCATTTCTAGTTTGGTACCACCAAAGTTGATTTCTTGCATGAGAGCAAGAATCAGCTCAACAACATGAGGATAGTGGAAGGTGGGCACAAATAGACAATACACATCGAAATATCGAGTATATAGTATAGATACACGTATATATAATATTTATATCCCTCATTATCTCGTAGTTCTTTGATCATTTCTTTTTCCTTTGATTTTTAAAAACATATGTTGTTTTTGAACACTGGCAAAATCCACTCATTAGGACAGATTCCGAGAAAGATGCATAAATTTTATCGGCGCCGGGTCGGTCCTCGACCTCTCTCTCCGTTGAAAAAAACCGCAGATGTTTCAGTCCCAATTTCGATCCCGGGGTGGTTTCTTCAACCCGTTTTTGTTGCAGACTGCAAACTTGAAGTTATCAGACATTGCGGATGTGGCGAACATTTGCAAATATGAACATGGCCAAAGCGTGTTCTAATCAATGATCCCATGAGACGTTGGCCTTATGTTGCTTCGGGAATTCTAATTGAGATTGTAGATCTATGTTTCCATTGTTCCGGGGCTAAGGAGCTAGAAGATGGTTCCTGAATGCTTTTGAGATTTCATGCTTCAGTTGCTGGGACACTTTGGCAGTTGTACACTTTGGCAGATGCTCTTCGTCCAGTTTACCACCCCGGTGAAACGTGGATGAAAAATCTCCACCGGCAGAACAGAATCAAGCAGGGCGCGGTGGGGTTTTGGAAAATGAAAAAAAGAAAAGATGCACAGATGATGAATGATTGATGTGTTTTTGTTCTATTGAGTTTCTCTCCAACAAGAATCCATGGATGATGGAGAATCATAAGTCTTTGGAACATGCGTTGCTAGCTTGTCAGCATGGTCGTTATTCCCACACAATCGGTGAGTTTGACGGTGTCAAACTGTTAGGGCTTTACTCACGATTCACCATCCTGGGAGGGTGCTGATGATTTTTTTGATGGCTGATATCCTGCACCACCTGGAGTATACTACTGTGAGTGTGTTTGACTATATTGAATTATAGTTCGATGAGTAAGAATAGTGGTATCTAGTGTTGTATGTTAATAAGTATATGTACAGCTATTTTTTGACAACAGATAGTAAACTTTCTAAGTTCCTGCGACATAGCGAGCATAGCGAGCTGTGTCAACTGCTTCGTGTCATAATGTTCATCAAGGTTGATTTACAGTGAATGGCATCCCGCCGTGTGGGTTGCCGTCATGTAGATCATCAAAACAGAAATCCATGCATCCCAACAATGAGCTGAATGAAATGCCATGATGTCCAACCGTCTCAAACAAAAACTACCCAGAAAAAAACATGTTGCTAGGCACTGTGCGAGTCTTTGGTCAAGCGAGTCTACCTTTGGTGCGGGGTCTCTAGTGGATGCTGTTTGCTGCCTGGTGGTACTTCCCAACTGGTATTAAAACTATTTAAAAATCGTGAGCAACCTGCACCATACAGATTTGCTGCCAGCAGTCACTTGACATTTCTCGACAGAGGATTGATAGATTATTATGTCAAGGACCTTTTGTTATTCCTTTTACGAGTTCCAATATTTGCATATTCTTAGATTCAATTACTCACAAGATAAACAGGTGCGGTACCTTCAGCCATCCCACAGTGGTTCCCCCCCAAGCTTTTCCTCGAAGATGGGATGTAACTGCAGTTGGGCAAGGAACAAACACCTTGGTTGTTTCGGGTATACTACGGGATCATACTACCCATTTATACAGGGATTGTAATAAGCCATTATAAGGATCCCTATTAAACAACCAGTATCATGGAAGTTGGCTTTTTGTGTTCGTGGCTCGGTCCAGTGCCATGTGCACAGGTGGGAGTCAGTACTGCCTTATTCTTTAAGCGCAGGTGCCGTTTGGGGTGTACTGGACGGGTGGTGGGAATGGGTGTTCCCATGTTTTTTCCTGCATGTTGTGAAGATGTGTCACACAAAAAGTATTGGAACATTGACATGAATTGGAATTTTCGACACTGCCGAAAAAAATGTTTAAAATGCTTTCTGTAGTCCCCCTTTTGCCAAGCTGCACTAAAATTTGGCACCAGTTTTGTTGAGCAGGTACACCCTCCAGCAGTGGTGTAGTCTCATTGTCTCTTTGGCCGCAATTTTTGGTGCAGCTTGCCGATGGATTGTGCAACTTCACAGTGGATGAACCACATGTAAATGAGATATGAATACGATTATATATGGTAAAATATGTTCAAGCTGTAGTAAGTATATTTTTTCGACAACAACTTGATTTGATGTAAAGCTACGTACAAAAAAAGGTACAAAGTGTGTGTGTGTGTGTGTGCGTTTTGCTGAAAAATTGCTCGGCGGACAGCGAGTTGTGAGACAACACGGCCTTTTGTTGTAGATGTTTGTTTCACATTTGGTAGCAATCACCAGATTCTGGAATTTCTATAGGGGATGGTCTAATATGGTGAGATTTGCTGAGGCAGTCTCCTTGGGTTTGGTGACTTTCTATTTCGTGAAGGCTGAGGTGTCGTGTTTGTTAAGGGTAGATTTTGGCTGCGACTCAATGGGCGTTAAGATGGATGTTTGTTGATGGCTCCCTGGATAATTTGATAGATAAAGTTTGACATTTTAGTCTCAATTTTATTCATGTACACTTCTAGTTTTTCAAGGGATGGTATTGTTGATTCGGACCTTGGACTTTTTGTTGGTTGAATGGGTTGGTCCCTTCATTCCATGGATCATGTACGGTTTAGGGGTGTTGTAGGTATGTGATGTCATAAATCGTTTGCGTCCGTTCATATCAGGAGAAATGTATACGATGTTTGACATTGTCTACTAGTGGATTCAGATCATATTTAGCTGGGTAATGGTAGCTTATTGTAAGGCTTTACAGGCACATGCAACTACAATAAGCTATGCATGTGTCTTTCATACATGTTTCGGCTCAGGAGTTCAGGGTATGAAATCGGGACAAAGCTGTCACAGCTTTGAAGGGTTGAAAGTGACCCTCCCCAACTCTCCCAAGCTTCGTAAGCGTTAGGTGAAAGGATGTTGAAGGATATGAGGGAAAGAAAAAACTAATTTGTCCCTGGGGTTCTCTGCACCAAGAAAAGGAAACTTGATGAGTACTGTACACATTTAGGACTGCCAAGGCATTTTAAAGTAATGCTAACAGATTCTGCTTTCAGGAGTATTCCGGTATCACTATACGACTATACGATATAGACAGTGTAGCATTTGCAACTACATCGGAGTACCAGGCTTATCTAGGTGGTGGTCTAGTTTTTTTTCACCCCGGATCCTTTCGGGAAATGATCCAATTTGACTATACAATATTTTTCAAATGGGTGGCTCAACCACCAACCAGTTTTTTCACATGTTATTTCCCATTGGCGCATGAGAGTATTTTCGGGAACCAACCAAATTTGAATAAGCAGATTTGAACCACTTTAGATTTGAATAGTATGGGAACCAACCAGATTTGAATAGCCACCATGTTATCAATCATTTCGGGTGCTGAATTGTACATGGCTGACATATGACGCCATGGCAACTGACACTGCCGCCTTCAAAGCGTCGCAGATTTTTCATGAACACGGCACCCTGGGTTGGTCAAACGTTGGTCGCTTCCGTTAATGTGTTGTAAAGAGGCCAGCTTTCCTGCCTTCAGTTTTTTGAATGTGTCTTTTTAGATATAGATTTGATTGGATTGTACTATATTATTTAATTTCATATTCAATTTATATTGATAAACACATACATTCGGTTTACTCGTGCTTCCTGTTACCTTTTAGTTTCCATCACCTCTTCCACTTTTTCCATGCACAAAAACTGAGGTAAACTTGATGTGAATCAACGCATCGAGGACCGCGGGGTTCTGACGCTGTCGGCGGTGAACATACCCATAGGATCCATGGATGAATTTAGCTACATTTGGGTGATTTTTACGGTAAATATAGGTTAATCAGGTAATACATCATACAAGAATCCTACAGGATATGTAAACAGGTATTTTTTCTTGGGTCACTGGTGAATCGCTTCAAAATTGTCAGTTACTGCGCGTTTCTTGACAGACAGGATGGTTTTCGAGAAGGGCCTGGTTGGCGTGGAGCAGGTGATGGAATGGAATGTTTCTATCCTTGGAGCGGCCGATGTTCGGAACAGCAGCCTGTGGACATGCACTGATATGGATGTTGATAGTGAGTTTTCCCCCCAAATCATCCATTTTTAATAGGGATTTCCATTATAAACCATCCATGTTGGGGTACCTCTTGTTTGGAAACACCCATATATGCATACCAGGTCATAATATGAGGTCCCAGAGAATTGCCCTTCCTGATTCGCAGTTCATGGTTGCGAACGAGATAAAGTCAAAATGAGTTTTTTTGTTCAAGAAACAGAAGTAGTAAATTTGCAGGTGTCCATGTTCCACTTCTTTCATTGCTGGAGGAAGCTTAGAATGTAAGAGCTAGAGATAGTGAGGTATAGTACAGCGTCATGCGGATATGTAATGACATGACGCTTGATCACAAGCACAAACCACCAATGCAGCACTGCAATTTCTTTTAAATTTAAATCTGTTAAATCAACAACCACCAGAAGCTACCAGCTATCATCAACATGTTTTGTTTGAATACCGTATATGTATATTTGTTATACTACATTCTTTTTGTCGATTCTTCACTTCCTTTTCTTAAAATACTTTTATTTGGTGTAAATATCCACCATCCACTTCTTTCATGTTGTGTTGTCAAATTTTCCCAAATTTTCCAACCTTGTAAAAAGAAAAACAGGGGCTTTTCCAACAAAAACCCTTCCCAAAATCAGAAAAAGTCACCCCACCAAAAATCATCATCTCATCGACGCTTAACAAAAACCAACCCGCCGAATCAACCGGAATTGGTGCTCCAAAGGTCTCCTTTTAGACCGTCCAAAGGACGAGAAATTGGATGCCTTTGTGGAGCGATGTCGGAAGAAGTTGCGGAAAGCCAAGGCCATAGGAACCCCTTGGGAAGGAAGCCCATGGTTAAAAAAAACGACCTGGGTGCCCAGTTTTGTTTGGTAGGGTTTTTTTACAGGGTTTATATATAAACCCCAAGTTAAACCCATACCCATGACATGGTAACTGTGCTATCTATTTTTTAAATTCAAATTGGTGTAGAAGGGATGGATGGAGATTGAATTACAACATGTTCTTGTTTTTTTGTTCGGAATGAATGTTGGTGAAGTTTCGTGTAATGAAGGGAACATGACAAATATCAAATAATTTAAGATGAATCTGGAAAAAGATTGAGGACTGAGTGAGATCGACATGGGTTTTGATTGCCAGGGGCGGTGTCCAATGGCTATTCAGAGCGCTTCAGATAGAGACGGAAAAACCATCGGTTTTTGTCACTTGTTAAATATAATTTATGTCATTTTCTGCATTGCACGAAAAATTGGAACAAAGGGAAAAAATCATGGAACCGAACGAACCCTTTTTCACTACCTTTGGACCTTTGTCATTGTTGTTTTCCTAGGCAAAAATAACACACGTTTCACTATCACATTAAACTCTTTTCGTCACAGGATGATGTTGCTCAAGCAATGGTCTTGGCTTTGTTGGTCTCTGACACCTGTGGTCGTTCTGGAACTCATCAAGGGCACTTCGTTGATTTAGAACAACGTTGCGCTGAACGGATGCGTAGCATGCGTACTCCCAGCGGTGCGGGAAACCCGGGTGGTGGTACCAAGGTGATTTCCGATCCCATCAGTAGGGAAGGGATATATGGTAATTGCAATCACCCCCCAGAAACAACAAAAGCCCATCAAATTTTGGTGATTTTTTTTTGTGAAAAGGTATGAACAGGGGCAAATCATGTGTTGGGGATAGGTGCTTCTTCAGCAGGCAGTGATGTTTTAGCTTTCACCTGGTAGCATTCGACTTTCCATGTTCACCACTCTTCACTCTTTGCAACCCCGTGGCAGGTGATTTGTTAATAGGCCACTTACTGGGTGACGCTTGGCGACCGAACATTGGGCTGAAATGATTGAAATGGTCATCGACATTTGGATATACATAATTCAGCGACATGTTATTGTAAAGCATGATTGCAATATTCATTTGTGTGATCATTTAATTATCACAAACATATGTATCTTTATATTTGAACATTATATGTTTATATGCATAGATTCACCTGAGGATCCTGAGACACGCAAAAAAATCTTTGCCGCAGCCCCTGGATGTCCAAATCTGCTCAAAGGCACTGAAGTTGTCCATTTTAGATCATTTTAGTGCATCTAAAAACGCCATGGCCAAACTATGGTTATCTCGACAAGCAAGCGAGAGTTATGGACGATCTAAAAATGGCCAGATGTGACACGGAGCAAGATGTTTTTGTTGGCGATTGTGGTTGGAAGAGTCTAATACCTACATGTCTATGGTAAGTTTAGGTAAATAAATATACCATGGATCCTATATAGGAGATTTCTACAGATAACGGGAAGGGCTTCTTCCGTTTTTTTTGTGGACTCCGTTTTTAGTTTTGAACTTGGAGTCTTCAAGTTCAAGTTGGTGGATTGTTTGATTAGTGATTAAGTACTTATGTGGTTGAATCAGTATATATTGCTTTTGTTTTTGGCAATATTTCAAGGTTTTTATCATATTTGTTCAAACTTGCATATAGAATTTAAAAGATATCTTAGCCATTGCTCTACAATCTTACGTATTATTTTTATTCAACATGGGCTTTTTCATGTGTCATACATGCCTTCGAGCGAAAAAAAGTGCAGCTCTGACAGTTGATACGGTTTATGATGGGTCTTCCAGCGAAGACTTCCTTTTCAAAAGCCCTGAGAATTAGAAATGTCCCAAAAGTCGATGTTGACTGGTATAGTGCACCGAGTGCTGAATTTTTCCATGTGGGTTCCTCCAACAAAGGCCCTTGCCTCGACTAAAACCAGTAAAGATTCCAGAGATTTTTTTTGTGCTGGCTTAGCAAAGGTTCGCAGAGAATCTCCAGCTGTTCTTGATCGCAGTGGAACGTTATCCAGTCACTCGGCCTCGGGTGAAGGTTTTGTTAGAGAAGAGGCTCCCATCTTTTTTTTTTGCAGCGGGATGGTTGACAATAAACATGTTAACAGGTTTAGTGGAGGAATTGAAAATTCAATTTCACCCATACCTGATAGTGACATGGTTATAAGTGTGTTTTTAGTGTAGTTGCTCATCATATTATATTGACAGGACATGCGCACGTAGAAATATTTAGAGCACATTATGCTGACCTACACTCACATTTCTTTACATGTTACATATATATATATATATAAATATCTAAAGACCGTCTCTGACTTAGTCTCCTTGTGACGCTCCACCATCAGGGCTGACTTGTAGCGTGGCACACTTCTAGTTCATCCCGACAACTCGTCCTGTTGAAGGTCTTTAAATCGTCCTGCATGGTAAAAAGATGAAGGGCCCTAAGTCTGGCAGCAATGTTTTTATCTCCTCCCAGAAACTGTCAGATTTCTTACCTTTCTGAACCAAAAAGTCTTGACAACAGCGAAAACATGGTCATGTTTCTACATGATTATCAGGTGACCACAGCGGGGTTTGGAACAGGGTTTTGGAGAAGTTGATTTCTACTTGGTGGAGAGGGTTTTTTTGAATAAGTTTGAATTGGTTGGGAAATCCCACCGCTCCCACCCTACGAGATTTGAATATCACTCAGGTACCTGAGTTCACTTGAATCTTACCAGGAGATGTTGGAGAACGATGTGAAGAAACGTCGGCACAAAAACAGCAAGGAAGAGAACCAGGACTTCTCCTAATATTGTTGGTGGGTTGATTTATTTGAACGAACTAATTGGAAATCACAGTGACGCCCAGCCGATTTGTATCACCTTACATTATTTGGGTTGAACACTGACTTCAATCTTGGATCCCATGGTCCCATACTCGCTCGCCTTTGTGTTTCACATCCAAAGAGTAGTTGCAGGGCGCAATCTTGAAGGTTTCTTTTTGGCAACTAGTCATTGACCGTTTGCAGGTTTGTGTTGCAATGTTTGTGAAAGACATTTTTTTGTAGAAAAAAGCGTATCAAACGCCAAGTTTGTAATATGAACAACACACAGACTTCACATCAAACAATATTCATTTTAATGTTACATCCCAAACAATAAATAGTTTGTAGATTGCAAAGGTATGCTATTGCTACAACAATCCTGGTCCACCCCTTTTCAACTCCAAGACGATGTAAAAGCCGGAACCATATTGTAAAATGCAATGGTCGAAGGAAGTTTAGAAGACTAACTTCCGACAATATGGAAAGTTGAAAAGCAGAGTAGAGAAGTCAAGTCGGCAGAAAGAAGATCAACACGCGAGTAGAGTAACTAGAAAGAAGATACACACTCGCCAAATGTTAGGAAAGTCGCGAATCGCTGTGTTTTTTCAGTGATTCGTGGTTCCTGATGTTCGAAAAGTAGGCTCGCTAAAGCGGCGGGTGCGGAGGTACCTGTTCAGCAGAGAAATGAAAAATGGCACGCCGCTGTGGCACAAAGCGCATTTGCAAGTCAAAATGCACAAAACACCACATGGTCGGGAAATTCTTCGGAAGTGTCGATCGCGAAACATGGCACGCCCCTGTGGCGCGAAGCGCATTTGTAAGTCAAAATGTACAAAACACTTCAGCTCCGGAGCCATTTTTGACGTTCGGTGGAGTTCAGATGTCCAAAAATCACACGCCGCTGTGGCGCGAAGCAAATATGCGAGTCAAAATGTACAAAACACCGCATGTTCGGAGCACTTTTTGAAGCGCAGATGTCGAAAAATCGCACGCCGCTCTGGCGCCAAGTCCATTTGCCAATGAAAATGTGCAAACTTTTTTTGTTTTGGCACACTTTTTGAAGTGCAGATGTCGAAAAAATAGTCAGTTAGGAAGTTAGTCAGTCAATCATTCAGTCAGTTAGTAGTCAGTTAATCAATCAATGAAATAGTCAGTTAGTCAGTTAGTCAAGTCAGTCAGTTAAACAGTTAGTCAATGAGCCAGATAGTCAGTCAGGAAGTCAACTAGTCAGTTAGTTGAACAGTCAGTGGGTCAGTTAGCTAGTTAGTCAGTTCATCAGTTAGTCAATTAGCTAGTTAGTCAGTCAGGAAGTCAAGTTGTCCGTTAGTTAATCAGTTAATCAGTTAGCTAGTTAGTCAGTTAGTCAGTTTGCCGATTAGTCAGTGAGTCAATTAGTCAATCAGTGTCAATCAGTCAGTTAGTCAGCTAGCTAGTGGGTTACTTAGTCAATTAGTCAGATAGTCAATTAGTCAGTTAGTAAATCAGTCAGTTAGTCAGTTAGCTAGTGAGCTACTTAGTCAGTTAGTCAATAGTCAGATAGTCAAGTAGTCAGTCAGCCAGTCAGAAAGTCTATGAGTCTGTTCGTCGGCTAATCATTCAGCTAATTAATCAATGAGTCAGCAAGTCAAGCAGTGAGTTAGTTGGTTAATCCATCAATCAATCAGTCAATCAAGATATTTGCGGATCTTGGACTCAACTTTTCCCCCTTTCGCAAAGTGAATGCGACTCGAGTGTGCTCGCTCCATGCCTTGAGGCCTTGGAAGCTGAGCCTTAAAATTTCCATCCCTTTGTAGATGTGCCTGTCCTTCCTTGTAGCCGCTATCCGTTTTGTCACCTAATGTCGATTGTCACTTGCAATCCTTGGCCCTGGCTGAATCCGGGGAGAGTGGCTTAGGGCAAACCGTTGGATGCCCCGGGAAAAAAATCAGTCAATCAATCAATCAATCAGTTAGTCCATTAGTCAATTTGTCAGTGAACTAGTTATTCAGTTCATTAGCTAGTCAGGTATTAGTCAGTTAGTCAATGAGTCAGTTAGTCAATTAGCTAGTTAACTAGTCCAGTTAGCCAGTTAACCAGTTAGTCAGTTCATTAGTTAGCTAGTTAGTCAATCAGTCAGTCAGTAAGAAATTGAACTAGTCAGTTCATCAGATGATTAAGTAGTCAATCAGTCAGTTAGACAGTCGGACAGTTAGTCAGTGTTTTTGTTTTGTCATCCGTGATTCACAACAACCAATCTCTCCTACACGTTTCCTATTCTTGAAACTTCCGCCACCGCCTCGTGCGGTACTACTGGTAAACCCACAGGAACTTCACAATATTCCTGGGAGGTCATGTGGTGTTTGAGTCACACTTTAGATTTGGAAGCAGCTTCATTTTCAGGATGTTTTTCAGGCCTGAAATGGGCCATGGGGGTCATTTAAGAAATATCTGTGTATGTGTTTTGTTTGGCATGTGGGGTAACAACTTTCATGAACCAACAAGACCCATAGGCTTTAGTCACAGGTTCCGTCGAAAATTCCCACAGCAGGAGCGCCAAGTCATCGGAGCGGAGGCTAGAAGTGAAATGATAGCAAGATGGGCGTTAAGGTCGAAAAGATTGAATTAGAAAGGGTTCCAAATAATGTGATTAAACAAAAGATTGAATTTGAAGATGACAAGTTGATACAAAACGGCCAAGCTTGTTATTGTTGATCACTATGAGACAAACATGTGAATGCTGAGGTCATATACCGCAATGGTTGGTGGATGATGGTTGATGGATTTAGCAGGACTCAAATTGGTTTGTAGACTGGTTGGTTTTTTAGATGTCCAATACCTATACAAAGAGACAACACCTTCTCCCGGCAAATTGTAATGAGCCATCCTCGTACTATAATGCTTTGTTTTCTTTGGAGTTAACACCCTCCCTCAAAAACAAACAGCAAGGCCGAACTCCAATAGGACCATAGTCTTCCAACATTTTCCAACCATTCAATTTTCAGGGGCCAGCTGTTAGCTATGAAGGTATGTTCCTGTGTTTTCTCGTGGTTTTTCGTTCGCCAGATTGGTCTTGAAAGCCTCCACAGTTCCAGATCATGTCATTTGCTTCGCGATCACGGCAACTCGACTGGGATTATAGAGGTTTTCGATGGTTTTCCGATAGATTGAAGGATGTATAGGCAATGGAATCAATCATCAAGAATTCTTGGGGAACAAATTGAAACAACATGACTCACATGACATCTGTTTTCTTGAATCATCAACTCCCATAGGATCCATGTGACTGGCATATTTACCTACATTTACCATAAAAATCAACCAAATGTAGGTAAAAATTCCCTTTACATGGATCCTATGGGACTGAATGGAAACTGACTTTGCCAGGCCCGACCCCGCAGACTCGTCCTGTGGAAAGCTTAATGCTTTCGTTATAGATTCCTGAAGCTTCCCAAAGCAACGGAACAAGATGGAACCATTTGTCCAAAGAGCAGATGGGGTCAGGTAAATCCTTCACTTCACGGCAATTCATTGCGGCTTTGTCCTGCTTTGCCATCTGGTTTTTTGCATCGGCTTGGTCAAATATGTGCTTGACATTTTTTGTCAGGACCGATGCTTTTTCAAACCAACAATGCAGACAAGAACTAGATTCGGCTATTCATTGCGGGGGCTTTGTCCTGCTTTGCCATCTGGTTTTTTCCATCGGCTTGGTCAAATATGTGCTTGACATTTTTTGTCAGGACCGATACTTTTTCAAACCAGCAATGCAGACAGGCACTAGATTTGGAACTGGAAAGCAGCATGTATAGTGAATATTCTCCAGACGTCCTGAAATTTCGTTCTTTCGGTGGGTGTTTTGAAGAATCTTTGCCACAATGATCAAATGATTCAGTTTGGGTCACTTTCGGGACTCTTGGATGGTATTCCGCTGCCCATCATACAAGACGCATCCGCAAGGGCGGTTGTTGGCAGCCGTGCCAACTGCGCCGATTGTGCTGACAAGACCCCGTTGCAAGTGGCAACACGTCGTGCGGGAAAAAGATGCACAGAAAGGGCTGGGGTCATAGAAATCGATTTTCCTTTTCCCGTGGTTGGTGGGATATGTGATCTTTCCTGGAACAGCGTGTTTTTTTTCCCCGTTGAGAGGCCCAATGGTCCTTGGTTTGTTTGATGAAACTTCCGCATCGACTGACAAGAAGTCGTCCACCCATCCTGGATTGGTTGGACCCAATTTTAAAGACCTGGGTCATTTGATAAGGTGCAGAAATATATGGAAACATGGTTAAGATGAGTTACGAAATTTCAAGACCGAACAAAAACTCAAAGTCCAGTTGAATTGTACTGGTCNTATGGAAACATGGTTAAGATGAGTTACGAAATTTCAAGACCGAACAAAAACATCAAAGTCCAGTTGAATTGTACTGGTCGTACCACTGAAGATGGAGAAAATCGACTTTAAAAGACAGATGTTAACAGAAATTGGAAATGACTATATATATATATATCCAGAGACTGGCTTGTGGCCACGTCACACAATCTTAATACCAAGAGCAGTTTTGCAAATCCTCAATTTTGTTTGTCACTTAAGATGAGTTTATTGCAATGTGCCTATAGACATGATAGTGAAATAGTTTTCACAAACATATGTATCTTTATATTTGAACATTATTTGTTTATATGCATAGATTCACCTGACGATCCTGAGACACGCAAAAAAATCTTTGCCGCAGCCCCTGGATGTCCAAATCTGCTCAAAGGCACTGAAGTTGTCCATTTTAGATCATTTTAGTGCATCTAAAAACGCCATGGCTAAACTATGGTTATCTCGACAAGCAAGCGAGAGTTATGGACGATCTGAGGATGCCCAGATGTGACACGGAGCAAGATGTTTTTGTTCGCGATTGTTGTTGGAAGAGTCTAATACCTACATGTTATTGGTAAGTTTAGGTAAATAAATATACCATGGATCCTATATAGGAGATTTCTACAGATATCGAGAAGGGCTTCTTCCCTTTTTTTTTGGACTCCGTTTTTAGTTTTGAACTTGGAGTCTTCAAGTTCAAGTTGGTGGATTGTTTGATTAGTGATTTAATACTTATTAAGTGGTTGAATCAGTATATATTGCTTTTGTTTTCGGCGAAATTTCAAGGTTTGTCTAATATTTGTTCAAACCGCATCTACAATTTCAAAGATACCTCAGCCATTTCTCCACAAAGTTACGTATTCTTTTTATTCAACATGGGTTTTTTCATGTGTCATACATGCTTTCGAACAAAAAAAGTGCAGCTCTGACAGTTGATACGGTTTATGATGGGTCTTCCAGCATCCGTTTCAAAAGCCCTGAGAATTAGAAATCTCCCAAAAGTCGATGTTGACAGGTATAGTGCGCCGAGTGCTGAATTTTTCCATGTGGGTTCCTCCAACGAAGGCCCATGCCTCGACTAAAACCAGTAAAGATTCCATTGATTTTTCGTGCTGGCTTAGCAAAGGTTCGCAGAGAATTTCCAGCTGTTCTTGATCGCAGTGGAACGTTATCCAGTCACTCGGCCGTGAAGGTTTTGTTAGAGAAGAGGCTCCCATCTTTTTTTTTTGCAGCGGGATTGTTGACAATAAACAGGTTTAGTGACAGTGGAGGAATTGAAAATTTAATTTCACGCCTACCCGATATTGACATGATTATAAGTGTGTTTTTAGTGTAGTTACTCATCATATTTTATTGACAGGACATGCGCACGGAGAGATATTTAGAGCACATTATGCTGACCTACACTCACATTACTTTACATACATGTATATATATATAATATTTTCATACATATCTAAAGACCGTCCCTGACTTAGTCTCTTCGTGACGCTCCACCATCAGGGCTGACTTGTAGCGTGGCACACTTCTAGTTCATCGTGACAACTCGTCCTGTTGAAGGTCTTTAAATCGTCCTGCATGGTAGCAATGTTTTTATCTCCTCCCTGAAACTGTCAGATTTCTTGCCTTTCTGAACCAAAAAGTCTTGACAACAGCGAAAACATGGTCATGTTTCTACATGATTATCAGGTGACCACAGTGGGGTTTGGAACAGGGTTTTGGAATTTGGAGAAGTTTATTTCTACTTGGTGGAGAGGTTTTTTCCCCACCTGTCCGGCGAGGGTTGTTAGATTTTATGTGAGTTGTCGTCTCCTTCTCCTTCTCGTCCTCCTTCTCCTCCTTGTTCTCCTAGTCCTGGACCTCAACCGCGATCCTGTGAGTTCAGCGTTCCGTGCCGGACCTCAACCGCGATCATGTGAGCTCAGTGTTCCTTGCCGGACCCCAACCGATCATGTGAGCTCAGTGTTCCGTGCCGGACCCCAACCGCGATCCTGTGAATNTCATGTGAGCTCAGTGTTCCGTGTCCGGACCCCAACCGCGATCCTGTGAATTCAGTGTTCCTTGCCGGACCTCAACGGCAATCGTGTGAGTTCAGTGTTCCGTGTTGGACCTCAACCGCGATCATGTGAGCTCAGTGTTCCGTGCCGGACCTCAACCGCGTGTCAGAAAGAAGGGCAGAAGATATGTCAGAGAGAATGTTCGAGGATCTGTCAGAAAGAAAGTTAGAAGATATGTCAGCAAGAATGACACAAGATATGCCAAAAAAATGTCCGAAAGAATGTCAAAAGAAATGTCAAGAATGTCCGAAAGAATATCAGAAGAAATGCCAGAAAGAATGTCACAAGATATGTCAAAAGAAATGTCAGAAAGAATGTCCGAAAGAATATCAGAAGAAATGTCAGAAAGAATTACACAAGATATGTCAGAAAAAATGTCAGACAAAATGCAAGAAGATATGTCAGAAATCATGTCACAAGATATGTCAGACAGAATGTCAGAAGATATGTCAGAAAGAACGCCAGACAGAATGTCAGAAGATATCTCAGAAAGAATGTCAGAAGATATGTCAGAAAGAATGTCAGAAGATCACCCCCAGTCAGTCTGCGAAGTTGAGAGTAACCGGACGCATTCCAGGAGATGAGTTGTATGTCTACCCTCACCTGGGACGATCAGGCTGACATAAAATCTAACGTGGCTGTTTTGAAATGTCATGGTGGGGATCACTCGAAGTAAAGTAATTTGTTTAAGTTTGAATTAGTTGGGAAATCCCACCGCTCCCACCCTACGAGATCTGAAAATCACTCAGATACCTGAGTTCATTTGAATCTTACCAGGAGATGTTGGAGGAAGATGTGAAGAAACGTCGGGGCAAAAACAGCAAGGAAGTGAACCAGGACTTCTCCTTATCTTGTTGGTGGGTTGATATATTTGAACGAACTAGTTGGAAATCGCGCTGACACCCAGCAGATTTGTATCACGTTACATTATTTGGGTTGAACACTGACTTCAATCTTGGATCCCATGGTCCCATACTCGCTCGCCTCTGTGTTTCACATCGAAAAAGTAGTTGCAGGGCGCAATGTTGAAGGTTTCTTTTTGGCAACTAGTTGTTGACCATTTGCGGGTTTGTGTTGCAATGTTTGTGAGAGACACTTGTCTGCAGAAAAACAACGTATCAAACGCCAATTTTGTAAACAACACACAGACTTCACATCAAACATATTTATTTTAATGTTACATCCAAGCAAACAATATATAGTTTGTAGATTGCAAAGTTATCCCAGTGTAACAACAATCCTGGTCCCCCTTTTTTCAACTCCAAGACGATATAAAAGCCGGATCCAAGTTGTAAAATGCAATGGTAAACCCACAGGAACTTCACAATATTCCTGGGAGGTCGTGTGGTTGGTTGAATGACACTTTAGATGTGGAAGCAGCGTCTCATTTTCAGGAGGTGTTTTTTCAGGCCTGAAATGCGGGTGATTTAAGAAATATATATGTGTTTTGTTTGGCATTTGGGGTGGCAATTTTCATGAACCAACATCAACCAGAAGACCCATAGGCTTTAGTCAAAAGTTTTCCTGTTCGTGTAGGTAAAAGTCCATCGAAAATTCCCACAGCAGGAGCGCCAAGTCATCAGAGCGGAGGCTAGAAGTGAAATGATAGCAAGATGGGCGTCAAGGTCGAAAAGATTGAATTACAAAGGGATCCAAATAATGTGATTAAATGAAAGATTGAATTTGAAGATGACAATTTGATACAAAACGGCCAATTTTGTTATTGTTGATCACTGTAGGAAAAATGCTGGTACTCTTGGGGTGGTACCCTTAATAATCAGCCCCATAAACCATATATAATGAGTATTTATTGGGTATATCTATCCTCTTTTAAACGGCTCCTTGGGGGGTTAACTAGCTAGGGTACCATCCCAAGGGTACCAACATTTTTCCTATGACTGTGAGACAAACAGGTGAATGCTGAGGTCATATAGCGCAATGAAGCTAATGGGCCCGCATATGTCCACATTACTGCTTTGCATGTTCAGTCAGGGTTTATTCTTTGTACTTGCATCCACTATGTGATTGGTCAACGGGTCACCCGTTGAGAGGACTGCAATTCACAATTCTTGAGGTTTATATGACACTGCCACGGAAAAAATCAAAATGATTCTGGAAAAACACATCATTCAAGATGTGGATGTGTCACTGAAAACTAGTGTCCCATTTTTCCCCGCAGATGGTTGATGGATTTAGCAGGACTCAAATTGGTTTGTAGGTTGTTAGGTTTCCTAAATGTCACTACCTATACAAAGAGACAACACCTGCTCTCGGCAAATTGTCAATGGAGCCATCCTCGTACTTTAATGCTCTGTTTTCTTTGGAGTTTACACCCTCAAAACAAACAGCGAAAGGTTCTTCAAAAATAGGCCGAGCTCCACTAGGACCATAGTCTTCCAACATTTTCCAACCATTCAACATTCAATTTTCAGGGGCGAGCTGTTAGCTATGAAGGTATGTTCCTGTGTTTTTTCGTGGCTTTTCGTTCGCCAGATTGGTCTTGAAAGCCTCCACAGTTCCAGATCATGTCATTTGCTTCGCGATCACGGCAACTCGACTGGGATTATAGAGGTTTTCGGATAGATTGAAGGATGTATAGGCAATGGAATCAATCATCAAGAATTCTTGGGAAACAAATTGAAACAACATGACTCACATGACATCTTTTCTTTGTCAATCATCAACTCCCATAGGATCCATGGGACTGGTATATTTACCTACATTTACCATAAAAATCAACCAAATGTAGGTAAAGATTCCCTACATGGATCCTATGGGGACTGAATGGAAACTGACTTTGCCAGGCCCGACCCCGAAGATTCGTCCTGTGGAAAGCTTAGTGGTTTCGTTATAGATTCCTGAAGCTTCCCAAAGCAACGGAACAAGATGGAACCATTTGTCCAAAAGGCAGATGGGGTCGGTTGCTGGGTCAATCCTTCACTTTACGGCAATTCATTGCTGGGGCTTTGTCATGCTTTGCCATCAGCTTTTTTGCATCGGCTTGGCCAAATATGTGCTTGAATTTTTTTGGCAGGTCCGATGCTTGTTTAAACCAACAATGCAGACAGACACTAGATTTGGAACTGGAAAGCAGCAAAAATAGTGAATATTCTCCAAACGTCCTGAAATGTCGTTCTTTCGGTGGGTGTTTTGAAGAATCTTTGCCAAAATGATGAAATGATTTAGTTTGGGTCAGTTTCGGGACTCTTGGATGGTATTCCGCTGCCCAACAGCCCAACACAATTATACAAGATGCAGCCGCAAGGGCGGTTGCTGGCAGCCGTGCCATGGGGGGGATTGTGCTGACAAGACCCCGTTGCACGTGGCAAAACAACGTGTAGTGGTTTCGTTTGAAATTTCAACCTGAAGGTTCCCAAAGCAACGGAACAAGATGGAACCATTTGTCCAAAGGGCAGATGGGGTCGGTTGCTGGGTAAATCCTTCACTTTACGGCAATTCATTGCGGGGGCTTTGTCATGCTTTGCTATCTGCTTTTTTGCATCGGCTTGGCCAAATATGTGCGTGAATTTTTTTGGCAGGACCGATGCTTGTTTAAACCAACAATGCCGACAGGCACTAGATTTGGAACTGGAAAGCAGCATATATAGTGAATATTCTCCAAACGTCCTGAAATGTCGTTCTTTCGGTGGGTGTTTTGAAGAATCTTTGGCAAAATGATGAAATGATTTAGTTTGGGTCAGTTTCGGGACTCTTGGATGGTATTCCGCTGCCCAACAGCCCAACACAATTATACAAGATGCAGCCGCAAGGGCGGTTGCTGGCAGCCGTGCCATGGGGGGATTGTGCTGACAAGACCCCGTTGCACGTGGCAACGCATCGTGCGGGAGAAAGATGCGCAGAAAGGGCTGGGGTCATGGAAATTATGCGAACAGGCTTAGTGTTGTTTACACGAAAAAAAGGAGGGCTGCTTAGCCTCCTAACCAATGTCATCAATGTCCCATCCTTCCAGGCGCTTTTGAGTCGATGATGTTCCTTTTCCTGTGGTTCTTGGTACAAGAAGTCGTCCACCCATCCTGGATCGGTTGTCCAACCCAATTTTAAAGACCTGGGTCATTTGATAAGGTGAAGAAATATATGAAAACATGGTGAAGATGAGAGATATAATTTCAAAACACCAAAAAAAACGCATCAAAGTCCAGTTGAATTGTACTGGTCGTACCACTGAAGATGGAGAAAATCGACTTTAAAAGACAGATGTTAACAGAAATTGGAAATGACTATATATATATATAACCAGAGACTGGCTTGTGGCCACGTCACACAATCTTAATACCAAGAGCAGTTTTGCAACTCCTCAATTTTGTTTGTCACTTAAGATGAGTTTATTGCAATTTGCCTATAGACATGATAGTGAAATAGTTTCTATACTGTTTTTTTTATTGTTTTTACTGTCAATAAAGCTTGATAAAAAAATCACTTCAGGTTAATACATCACTAAGTCACTTAGATGCAGTTCGTTTTTTTTTCTTCGAATCTCGCACCCTCAGGAAGTGGGTTCTCCAGAGCGTAAGCGCGGAAGGGCAACCGGATCGGCGTTGGTTCCACAAAGGGCTGTGTTATTCAAGGTGGCTTCACCTGTGAAAACTGTTGATGGTGATCGCGGGATTTCACCTGGGATGGTGCGAGCAAACCCTGTCAACAATGGGCAACCTCAACTACCAACCTCAACTGTTTTTCACGCCGGATTTCTGAACCATCAACAGTATGGTAAGTGAGATTCGTGGGTCATGATGATTCCAATTTTACATGGTGTTAAAGAGGTGGTGATCACTTAAAAACTTTAACAAATTGCCTTGCTATGCCTTGCTTAGTTTTGGGGCGTCCACCGTGGCAGGACGCCCCTGGCATTTGTTTTTTATTGACATTTGAGCCATGCTCTTATTTTTGTGGTTAGCAACTTTGCTTCACAATGTTGCTTTGGAGTGATGGGTTCTTTCAAATTTTGAAACATCTTTGGTTTATCATTATTCCGATTCCTCCTTTCCAAAAAAAAACATGTAAAAAAACAAAACTAGGTGGTGGTTTCAAATATTTTTTGTATCTTCACCCCTACCTGGGGAAATGATCCATTTCGACTATATAATATTTTTCAAATGGGTTGGCTCAACCCCCAAGTAGAAAACCTGGGATGAGAGAACCACCGGTCAGGCAGTGGCAGATTGGTTAGGCACAGTTCCCTGCACCTTGCAGAAGTCTTCGGCGGAAGTGGTTCTGTACCTCGGAAATTCCTTCAGAAATTCCACGTTTTTTTTTTGTGTGTTGAAACAAATGGGAAAGAAAATGGCATCATGTGGGGATTGTAGATGTTATACGTTAGAGTTAGATGAATTATATTGTTTTGGATTTGGTGTGGTTAATGTTTTGTAGTGTACATATTTGTGTATGTATATTTAGATAGACTCTCTTGGAAACGGGTAGTCTCTATTGCTATAATGTTGGGAAGACCTGGATTCCGCACTGGACCTGTTCGAGCTTTTCCATATTTCCCGCCCTTTACATCCATGATGTGCAAAAATGGTTTGAACAAACAAAAACATGGGTTTTCCCCCCAAACGTTTCTGTAGGTATCTAATGTTAATGATGTATTTCCAAGTTTAGGGAGGTGGAAAGTTGGTCCGGGTCCCGTGACTTGAAGTTTAGCACTTTGAAAGTATCGGAATTAAGTCCAGGAAATTCAAACGTTTGAGTCATATGGGGGGTTTCCGAGAATAGTGGGTTTTCCCCCCAAATCATCCATTTGAATAGGGTTTTCCATTATAAACCATCCAATTTGGGGTACCCCTATTTTTGGGAAACACCCATATCACAGAGCTTTTATGATCAGTCATTGTCCTAAGGAACGTGGTGCAAGTGGGCCAGACGCCATGTGTGGTAGATTTGATCTTTGATCCTGGCGCCTTGTATCCCAGCTCCAACTGATGGAAGGGTTTCGAAAAAAAAAACTAAAGACATGTGGACCCAATAGGCTAGCATGAATGGCATCTAGATGTATCTAGTTGATACCCATGCACGTGTGTTTTACTTGCACCTGATATTGCGTGACGATATGATCGTCGTCGTTTCTGTCAGCAGCCCTTGGGTCACATAAACCACCACCACCACCACCACCACCACCACCACCACCACCACCACCACCACCACCACCACCACCACCACCACCACCACCACCAGCAGCATCATCATCATCATCATCATCATCATCATCATCATCATCATCATCATGATCATCATGATCATCATCATCATCATCGAAAAAATCATCCAAAAAATCATAACAGCAAAAGTAGTCAAGTAGTCTTCCCGCAGGAAAAGTACTCCCGGACCGACTCCAAAACACCCCGGGACCGACTCCAAAACCAAAGGACCAAAGGCTTGAAGCTAGAACTTATTCATGAAACACCTTGAAACAAATACAGTAATCATTGGAACCCAAAGTCATTGAGGTTTGGTTCAGATGACTTTCCTTTTCACTTATTTCGGTGATTTTTAGGTGTCATGTGAATTTCGTTTTTTTTTGGGAGTAAGATAACTGTTGCCCCCTTCAGCTTCGCCACAAGCCACACTTGACCCAAGGTACGAGGAAACATCACCAAAGGCACAAGAGCAACTTGTCGTTCTTCGCAACGCCCGTGGTGTTTTTTTCGGTGGGGCGTAACGGGCCAACCATCCATGGATATTGCTGTCCTGGTATTTGATACTGGCCGCCAAGCAGCTTAAGAATCAGCTGAAATTGGTTGAAAATTTCAGATGATTCATTGAGTTGACAAAAATTATGAAAATCGACTGCTGATGGCGCTGAAGAGGAGACTATCATGTAATATCAATATAACATATTTTGGTTTTATAGAATCTGATTTTAAACTTATAGCACTGTTTTGTTTTTCATTATCTCTTTCTTTTACCTTACATTTTCCTATCATCACTTAAGCAATTTGAAGCACTTTTCTGTGACATTTTTTCTGACAGTTTAGTATGTCCAACGACAGCTTCAGCAAGGTACAAACGTTTGCTCACGCTGGAAAATGGTAACGTGGAAGCACCCTCTGGACGGCGAGATCTAGCTGGATATATGTTCCTTGGTGTTTTTGTCGAAAGGCATGTATCAACTAAAGTCGTTGTTTCATTTCCAGACAGCTTGTATATATACAGTTTTTTTTTGGGGGGGTGCTTTTCAAAAACGCCAAAAAATCACAGATCATTTATTTATATCTACCCTCCCTGAAACTAACAGCTTACAGCTGAAAATGGATATGTAAGTTGGAATACTTTCTCCTTTCCTTTTGGGGCGTTTGGCGTTTGGCCTATTTTCAGGTGCCAAACTTGCTGTTAGTTTCAGGGTCCTGGTCTCAGTTGTCACCCCTGCCACCAATGGACCAAGGCCGCGTCCTCCATGGCATGTAGAAGCCTGGGAGTTGGAGATCTCACGAGATCAACGTGGCTGGAGTGGTTGAGGGCCGAGGGGAGGGAGATCTCCAACTGTTGATGGTTCAGAAATCCCAAACAGCCAACCACCTGGGATGGTGCAAAAACCTTCAAAAATGATGGTAGATAAACTACCAACTACCTCAACTGGTTAGCCGGATTTCAGCCATCAACAGCAGGAATCCAGTCAATATTATCAAAGAATGATTGGGGTGTCCACTCCGAAACGCATAGGATTTAGGTTCCATTACCATTCTCAGAAGGTGAGTGGATGCCTAGGGAATATTTGATATGTACCTATTTGTGATCATATACATAGTCTAGCCGTTTTTTTGCATGGATCCCAGACCAAGTAGCAACATGCTACAGCAACCCTCAAAGTGTTAATATGTGATTATATAGATTTACATATATATATATATATATACATCTCCCCAGAGGCTCTTAAACTAAAACCGAATTTATTGCAGCATATATATATATATACATATTTTATTTTCATTTTTTTTATATTCTCATTGCATTTTATGTAAATCTCTCTGTATGAAAATACGTCCCATGCCTACGTAGGTAATTTCATATTCATCATTCCTTCATTTATAGAAGACATGATTAAAACAACCGCCACAAAGAAAATCAACTGTTTACCCTCCCTGAAACTAACATTTTCGTGCACTTTCGCCCTTGAACATCAATGGTTCGAAGATGTAATTTGCCTTTGGGGCCCTGCCCATTTTCAGGAGCTACTGGTACAAGATATCCTGCACCAGTTGAGGTTGGTAGTTTATCCCATTATTTACCAGTTTTGTACATCCTAGGTGGTTTTCTCCCCGGATTTCTGAACCATCAACAGTCCGTTAGTTACTATTAGTTTTAGGGATGGTAACTAATAGAGATTCGGCCCCTGTTCTCCACAGCAGAGTAATGCCCAGCCTGAGGCATTGGCCGCGGTGGTTTTGGAGAAGTCTTTCATGGACGATGGGCTGGAGTCAGTCCTTTGGTCAGCTTAGTGATGGGATGTCACGAAAAGGTGTGCCATAGAAATTCAATGAAATTCACCTGGTTCGTGCTGAATGTAATGATGTGATGATCCCTGTATTGAAAGAGAATAAATGATAAAAATGGCAGTTTCATTTGTGGATCAATGTAGGCAACTGGATGCATCAGAGATTTGGTTTGTGTTATATAATCTGTAAAGGGAAAATGAAGGTGAATGGATTTAACTAGCCCAGAATCTCAACCAAAATCAAGGAGTGTGACAGCAGGAGATCTCCGACAGGTATATAACTATGGAACACACGCATGGCATGGAAGCATCATTTGTCGTCAAGGAAGCCAGAGCAAAAAGGACAATCTGATCATTCAAGCTACTGCTACAGTGGCATGTGACATTTCGACAAATGCCTAGCATTTTGTTGGATTGTTGTTTTTGTATGTTTTTGTGGAACACACCTGTTGGATGATGTTTTGGTGATCTTCAAATGAACCAAGTCTTTTTGTTCTGCAATGTCAGGGTCAAGCCAACCAGGAGAAAAGAGGTACAACGGGTTGTTTTTTTTGTCTCTTTTTTCGTTTGGTCGCTTGTTTTTTGAGGAATTTACCCGACACCATTTTGGGCTAGTACAACCTGAAATGGTGGCTCACAAAAATAGGAATCCATAGGAATCCTAACTATTTGTACACTGCATGTTTTCCAGAAATTTGATTTGCACACATGATCATGTTTTTGCTTGTTGGTACTTCAATAAGGGTGTTTCCAAAAATCGGGGTACCCCCAAATCATCCATCTTTAATAAGGTGTTCCACTATAAACGATCCATTTTGGGGTACCCCTAGTTTTGGAAACAGCCATAAATGCCAAGCTTCTAATAGTCATGGGCTCATGGTAACCAAGGAGTAGCAGTGAAGGAGATGAAGGACAGGGGGCGCCAATCATGCGAAAATGGTCAGCCTCGTCGGAGAGGAAACCACGTATTTGAGACATGAAAAAACACATATTTCGAATAATGGAGTATATATTTATCATGTATCATTCTCGCAAGTTTATTTTTGGGATGTCATCAGTAACAGTTGACATCGGCGGGTTTTTTTTGGATAAAAAAACGGATCTCATCCTTGACGTTTTCGAGTGGATTTACATGTATTTACCACCGTTTGCAATCCCAAGTTAGTGCTATACCAGGACAAGTAACAACAAATTTTCTGCCTGGCTGGCATTGTTGGTCGGTTGCCCGCAGTGGCAACATTCGCAATGTTTTACCATGGTTTTTCCAGGCTTTTCCTTGAAAGTGCTTTTTCTGGGCTTTTTGAAAATAGCAAATAGATCAACAGATCAACGGAACCCTGCACGGTGAGGTGTGTAACGGAGCCCCCCTCCCAATAAATCTGAGCTGGCAGGATAATGTTCCCAATGATGGAGATGTCATGGACTTTTTCTTAGAGATTGCAATGCCACTTTTGCTGCAAGATCTCCTTTTGAGGTGTCCTTTCTTTTTTGGTGACCCTTTTGAAGCTTGTTCTTTGAGGCCCCAAGGCCAAAAAAACGCGAGTGCTGAAAAATCAACAGGGGTTTTGAGTATTTGGTACTCATTTCCTAGCTGAATGATGCTGAAATCCACCAGGATGATGATCATGCAGATCCACTGGGTTGATTCACCAAATGACACGCCAAAAAAAACACAGAACCCAAAAAAGACCGCTTGAAAAAACCGCTTTCAAAAAGCGGTTTAAGCTAAAGCCATTTTTCGAATAAACGCCTTTTTCATCATTTTTCTTTTGGTTTTGTGGAAGGGATATACCCTCCAGGGAACGATGACATATTCCGGATACTGACTCGGTACTTTTGAGTCCATGTTTTTCCCGTGAACGGTGGGGTGCCAAAACCACTCTCAACCTCACAGGGTTTTGGAGCAGATTTTTCAATGGGGACTATTGAAGTATAGCCTTTCGCGTATCTTAGACATTAAATCAATAGGAACTCTAAAAACTATAACTTTTAGTAGCCGAAGAATATAGATCTAGAAAGACATCACTGCTGTTTCCAGTGTAGCTCCCCCCAAAACCAGTCAACTGAGGCTTTCGCAGTTGAATCATCCAAATATTGTTCGATTCTGGCGTGGCTCCACTGAAATGCGAAGTGGGAAAGCCAAAGGCTCCCGGAGTTTGTTGATGGTCACTGAATATATCAAACAAGGTGTGGATGTTGGGATGTCGTGGGTATACCATTTGGAAAGTAGATGGCTAGCCACTCCCAAGTATGGTGAATTAGGATACGGGGCCATGATAAACCAAGACTAATGGGAGTTGCGCCATCTACTTTCCAGGTGATGCAATTTTCAGGTGGCTACTTGTGTGTTCTTTTTTTCTTGCTACTAGTTGAATTAAATGAATTATGTAAACCATGTTTTTTTTTGTGTGTGTTTGTTTTGAACTGCGTCCAGGCAAACGAAGGACTAGTGACTAATTAATGAGCTCAATTGCAATTACACATCGAACGCCTATAATCATCCATCTAATCACAAATCAATATCACAAAAATGGTGGATACTTTGCAGGAATAATATACAAATCACTCACCAATCATTATAATCACAGTGACATCAAAGGATGGAATATCAGATATGTCACCTGTACCTTTCCCTATACATATATCACCACATTCCCCACGGAAAAACCAGGTGGCTTGTCCCGCTTGCTCCATGGACATGGTGGTCCTGCATTGCCAAATCCCCTTACCTTGCCCCAAGCATTGTCATTTGGACTCGATGTGGCACGTGGAGTGCAGTATTTACACAGCCACCTGGTTGGAAACCCACAAAAAACAGATGAGTTGGAACTTGAAACGCAAAAAAAGTCCGTCGTGTTTTTGTTGGTGGGTTTTTTGAGCGGTATTGAAAAGGTGGAAACTGGAAACCACTCAATAAAGCAGGACATTTTAACAGAAGAAAGCATGTTTCAATGTGTGCTATCAAGGTGTTCCAAACTTTGGTTGCATTTTTTTGTGTTGTTTTCCTCTTGGAAGGTGAAGGTCATAGATCCACAAGTGAAAGTGGAATGCAATGGATTTTGTTTCCCCAAAAAATTGCCGTTTTGTTTTTGCCCATAAAAGGGTTCTATTTTTATAATTTCTTAAAAGCGGTCCCAAATTTATCCATTGAAACACTTTTGGGAGCTTCAGATGTTCCATACATCTGATCAAATTATAGCGACCTCACCCCCATCAATGCAACCTGAAGGTCAGCGGATCCTACACCTGGACTTGTGTTTGGTCTGCAACAAAATGGGGAAACCAAGGAGTTGTTGGGTGCAACTTTTGGAAAATTAGCTGCAAGTTGGTCCAATTGGCATGTGCAAAACGTAAGAATTTCGGCGAAGTTTGGGGGAGTTCTTGTCTTCAAGTTGGCAGAAAGATTTGGTTCCTAAGGAAAAGTCCCAACGTTCTTTGTGCTCCACTGTGGACAGCCAAGCTGTGTGATTTTGGTTTGGCCACTTGTTTTTTTTGGTGGACGGTTGGGATGGTTGGGATGGATGTTGGAAAGATTTTGCAAAAATACTGTTGATGGAAGAAATCGCGCGCCAACTGTTATTTTTGAATCACTATGAACAATATATGTTCTCCATATTAACTGGTGCAGGATTCCTTCCATCAACAGTATGACAATGATTTGATTACGAGGTGTTCATTTTGCTTTGTCAGGAGCCAGAGGTGGTTCTTCCGATTTCTTTCCAAATGCACTAAAAAGAGGCCTTGGAAAGTAGCCGGAACTCCCGAGAACATTATTTGACTCCCCAGACATGCTGATGGTAAGAGAACGAAATCCACCAAAATTAATCCCAATCACGGCCGCAATTTGGGTGAACATCACAGCCATAAAACAATCCACCACCAAATTTTCAGCCGTCCATCAGATTCGGAGAAAAACAGGTCACAACTGTGGAGCCAAGCTGATGTCTTCCACCCAAAAAAAATGTTTCGACAAACAAAATCCACCGCGGTGAACAACAACAACAACAACAAAAAAACACCACAACCACAACCACAACAACCAACAACAAAAACCACAACAACCACAACAACAACAACAAAAACCACAACAACAACAACAACAACAACAACAACAACAACAACACCACCACCACCACCAACAACAACAACAACAACAACAACAACAAGACCAAGAGTTGATATTTGAGGCAAAGATGAGAGGAGAACATACCTATGTACAGTCGACTATTCAAGGTGTGAGCCCTGTGTGGGCTCCTCCTGTAACTTGGCCTGGATTCCTTGTGGGTTTTCCTATCCGTCCTTTCCCGGAATGGGTTTGTGTATTAATGTCGGACCTCTTTGGGACAAAACATCCACAGAAACTATGCAGTATTTAACTGTGGGTACTTGTCAGAGTTGTAGAGTAAAGTTGGATGCTCAAATCACACATGCCCAAAATCATCCTTAAAACCACTTTTAAAAAGACAGGCAGGCGGCAATCATCACGCAGTAGAAGAACACTTCTAGACATTCCTGCCATGGTGGAAAAACATAGAAGAACAGTAGCCCCTCGCTGATATCATACATGTCATTGTATGTTCATCCAGGGAGACATTATGCATCGATCGCTGTGAAACTTTTCACACGTTTGAAGGTGTATACATGTGTTACATGTATACTTAATTATTCTGATTTTAGAGGTCCAACATGTAAAGACAGCATGTGAGAGAATGTATACGTTCCTGCGCTCGCATCTTCCAAACACTCATCATTGTGACCGTTTTGTTTGGAGCTTGGCCCCGACGCTTGGGACATGAGGAGATGTTTGAGCATTGGACCGATGGCTTGACGGAGAAAGCAGATGTTTATTCCTTTGCCATCATATTTTTTGAGCATCATAGCGGCATCTACTGAATTTGAAAGACAAACACACACACGCGCACGCCAGAGCCGGTGAGAGTGCATTACGGTTTGCATCATTATTTCACTTCTTTGATTTTTGTTCCAGGAGGGTCTCATGCCATAAGTTTAGAAGATGAAGTGACGACAACGGCCTTGAGTTTTTTTTTTAAAGGGGAAAGTTGGTGGTTGATTTTTTTCAATTCTGCGATCTAGTGGTTGGCAGATCAGTGGACCAGCCAAATGGCGGGGCTTTGTCCCTTAAATGGAGTTCAATGAAAATTAGCTAAAGGATGCTAAAAGGGCTCGGAGGAGATTGAATGCCACTGGTGCCACCCTAAATTCTGTCCCGGCTTTCCTTGTTTCACAGATGACCCTTTTTACCCGACTGCTTCTCGTTTGGCAACATCCTCTATAAGGATGCCCTGGCAACAAAAGACCCCAAGAAAACATGGATACTGAGGTTGTTGACAAAGCAGCTGCCCTTCCAGGAGATTCCTGCTGCTCAGTTACCAGCCGCCAAGGCGGCGGGGAAGCTACCACAGTTACCTACCACTGTGCCAACGGATTGTTCAGAGCTTGTGGCGCAGTGTGCCTCGGCTTTTCTGAAAAAACAACGAGGTTTCTTGGAACTTTTTTGGATACTTTTCGCCTATGATTGTTTCTCCAGAAATTGAAGGTGGGAGCCTTTTTTTTAAGTTAAAGAATTGTTTCATATAAAAGATGGTAGTTTTGTATGTTTTTTATTCCATCTTCCCCGATGGTGAAGATTGGAAAACGAGACTCAAACACCTCAGCCGATGTTGGCGGCCTTTGAGCTGGACCAGAGAATTTGTTCAAAAAAGGTTCAGATTTTGGATGCTTTTTTGAATCGAGTTGGGTTAAACAATTGCGGGGTGTTGGCTTCATTTATTTATATATGAAGGAAGATTTTTGTTTGTGACCGATGATCTTACACATTGTTTTTTTGTTTTGGCCACGCGCATCAGATCTATAGTGACTTTTTCGGACCAAAAATTCTGTCCAATGGATTGATGTGCATTTCCAATTTTCCTCAGGTCAGTTGATACATAATATGTATTAATCAATATATAGTATATACGTTGATATTTATTATAGTTATATTTGTATGTAATTACAACATGTATAAAACATATGACTATTGAAAATCGTTTAGGTGTTTGTCGACCACAAGTTGTCATGCACATCGGCGAGTTGTGGATCCTAGTGTTTCAATTCAATGCCGGATTTTACCAAATGTCCAAAGCCCAAAATCAAAGAATCCCAATGGCAAAAGGTGAAACAAAGATGGTGAAACGGACGTTTTTGAGAAGAAGTTTGCCCAAAAAAAAGATATATCACTTATATGATTTCATGAGCCAAGAAGTTACCCCAACTTTGGGGGTAAACGCACATCCTACCCTACCCATAGCAGCCCATTTGTTTGAGGCTGTGTGGCAGATCCCACCTTGCGTCCTTCCATGAGCGGTGTTGCGGCGCGGGTACGTGACATCGCGCAAAGTCGGGAGATTCAATTGTCACTTCTTCAGCAAAATTCAACTGTTTTTCTTGGGAGGTGAAGGGTGATTCATATTTTTTAAAACTGTAATTACGGTACATCTATATTGAATATTTATATTTATATATATACATCATATATAAACTATTTGTATATCTATGTAAAAATGCATTTATGAAATCATATTATTTGTGTATCATGCAAAAGGTGTAGGCATGTGCAGATGTAAAATGGAAAACACTGGGGTGATATGAGCTGGTGAAACTTTCTTTAATTTCAAAGTCTGGCAAAGGACAACGGAAAATGAATACAAGAGGGTCGCAAACATATAGGCCCGTACAGGCCCTGGGCTCGAACAATGAAAAACAGATGTGGATTTTGCAGAGCATGGTGTAGTTTCTTGTTTCTTGTGATTATCCATACTTTGAATAGGTTTGTGGTTTCCCTCCATCCTGTCAAGATTTTGGTCCGGCATGGTATTAGTCAACATAATTTGATCACCGTTTCACCAGGCCGTTCCACCTGCAAAGTTGACAATTTCCCATTCAAAACCTGCCAAGTTTAACGTTGCAACCCGGAATTCTGCCCAGCTATTCGTTTTGAAATGTTTTCACCCACCAAAAAAGGCATTTTGTGGCATTTGCACATATATTTTACGAATTTCCCAAGTATATATCTTCCTGACAGACTGCCATTTGGATATGATTATGGGAAAAAACCGTTCCCAAGGTCAGAAGTGAAACCTCCCGCAGCTTTGCTACGCTTCGATGATGATCAGGAGCGTCGTGTGAAGGAAGCAGAGGACCTGGCAGCGCAACGTACCTCGAAGCGCACCTGCTGTTCATATTGCTGTTGGGTTTGTTTATGCGTGTTTTTTTTTCATGCATATATACATAGCTAGATTATCAGATTGGATTGTGATTGTTCTCTTTTTAAATCCCAGTGATAGTGAATACAGTTGAAGATGAAAGGTATCACCTACAGAACGAATGGTGATTGTGATTAAGTTTTGGGGTCACTACTACTGTCAACAGGGACGACCCAAATCAAATATTTTGCCGGATGTGCACACACACACACACACACACACACACACACACACACACACACACACGCACTCGACTTTTGAATACAGGATCAGAATATTAACTTCTTTGCATAGATCTTCCTTTAGACAGACTTGCTGACTTACAGAATTGCTTTAATTCGTTTGATCTGCATACTTGAATGTAATTGACGTAAAATGTGGATGAATGATACTTGTTTATTGGTGTGACGCACTTGATAAGACAGAAGCATGTTTTGATGGTTTCACTCATTTGAGGGTAAGTGTCTTTTGTCATTGCCAGTGTTCAGTCGAGATTCTGATGGAACTAGAGAAAACAAAACAATCAAACTATATAAAAAAGCTCACAGCCCAAATAATTGTCTTGGATAACCACGCAAGAGAAGACTTTCAGGGCGGTCCCTTCGAATAGCTGAGGAGGTTTGATGTCATTACGATTAATTAATTATTATGCACCCCTGTACAACGCACGAGCACGAGCAAGGGATAGCCGTAAGGGTACATCTTAACATATCATCTTAACATCCCATTCTCTCGCCAGAACACCCGCCTCATCGGACTTCAAGGGTTATCCCGCTATGCCACCCCCTCCCCCAGGAAATACGGCCTTAATAAGGGGACTCTTAACCACCATCGTCCTTAATTAGGCCTTATCAGGTGTCGTTTTGTTTGAATGGCCATCAGCCATGGTGTATGATTACAACCGCAAAAAATACATGTCTCCTGTAAAGGGATCATTTCACAAGGAAACTAGTCTTCCAACAATTGATTTTTCAGGGGCAAGCTGTTATATGGTTCCTGGGGGAACTTCATTTCATATCATTATTGCTTCCTACTGTACCAAAAATGTGATAGTCCTGGTGATCGCTGGTATTTTCTGGATGGGGGCATAGATCCAAATCATTTTGTAGTGAACCATGAACCCAGGTTTGGTAGAAGTGGACAAGAAACGCTGCATTCTGCGGACGGAACTGTCTCAGTTACACAGCCAAATTGAGGAGATCGACTGGGGTAAAGCTTGATGAGGCAGTAGAGGTATGCTGAAGGTACATATGTATTCAGTATATACAAATGTATTATTATTGCCCATATTTCATGTTTGATGTTATAGACACAGTTTTGATTTAACATGTTTGGTACATGTAAATGTTTACATATTCAACATAAATATAATTAGATGATTCCAAAATCATGATAGAAGATTTGGATTGCTTCCACCATGATAGAAGACTTGGATTGCTTCCACGAAATGAAGTTTTAAAAACATGCCTTACCTGCTTAACATGATGAGTGTGCCTTCATGGTAGACATAGAATGCTGCAACCTCCAAGCTTTGAAGTTTCCAGGAGGTGCGTAAACGCACAGCCGAACTCAACACGAGTGGTGCACCTACAGCTGGGTATTTGGCTTGCAATCTCAGGATGATAATGGGAGAGTGTTTATTATCAGGACTTGCGTCACCATTCATCATCATCACCATCATCATCATCATCAGCAGCAGGAGCAGCAGCAGCAGTACCATTATTCTTCATCATCATCATCATCATTTTTTTTTTATCATTAGTCATCATACATCATCAATCAGGATCATATATCATCATCCTGACGTTTAAAAAAATCCTTTCCTTTAAAGCCATGGGTTTCTACACTTCAATTCTTCAGGTCTTTGGGCTGTTTGGCTTCATCATCCCAGGTATGTTTCCAGTGAAGTGGACATGTCATGGTGCGATGCCTTCATCCAAGAGGTTGCTGGTGCGAAGTTCCGTTGCGCGTGTCTCGGTCACTTCCTAGAGGTCCGTCGTTTGGGTAGGAGCCATAGTTTTCCCCGAGGGATTCTCAAGATGATGCTGACAAGATATATCTTGCAGCTTCCCAAAAATATCAACGAATTAGTAACCATAGACTCAAAAAGCTGGTTCATCTAGGGAGCCACACTCACATTGGTAACCATTGGTAGAAGATGTAGTCAACGAGCTTCTCCCAACGACTTAGAACCGACAACGAGTTATAGCGGTTTAAATTTGCAAGGACTTTCAGACCATAAATTGGCCGCTCCTTCCAAGAGGCCCTTTTTACTTGAATGAGTACTGTATATATTTATGAATGAACTGATGTCAATGATGTTTGGCAAACATTGGTTCAAACCATCCCTGGCCTTAACCACCGGAAAGCTTGTTTATATACTCTACATAACGAATTATATGTTCAATGGTGTATTTTCATTGAACCATTCTTTTCAGCATTGCATCAGAAGGGGCAGCGTTTTACGTCAGGTTGTGTTCCAAGTTGTTTCGTGGCCCAGAATTTGTGAAGATGCATTTGGATGCGAAACACCGGGAGGAGGCCAAACGAATTATTGAGGATAAGTACTTTGATTGCGCCTCGGTGGGAGAAACAAAAACACCAGCAACCGATCCAACCAACGAAATTCCTGGTGAATTATGTGGTTGAAAGTGGTTGGTTTGGTGTTGTTAGGATGGATGATCTGATGGCATTTTGGCATGAATTTGATGTTAATGGATTTTTGGTGATGTTTGTGGAGGATTGAAGGTGTCTTGTGTTCTTTTGCGAGTCCAATCTTTTTTGGAGGTTAAGTGATAAAGGTAATACCTCGCTGGTAGATGTGTTCCAACTTGCACAATTAATCACAATTACATGGTTGTGATTTGGCGAATGGTATAGTACACTGTCCATCTATCCTGTATTACTTTGTCATGTCAAATCTTTTAAGCCAATGCACTGCACCAGATTGTGTAGTCGATTTGCATAGATTCCACAATTTTCAGAATTTCCCTTTAGCTTCATTTCAGGAATAAGCTGTGGAGCAAATTCGAAATCGTGCAATATTGTTATGTTTCAAGGTATTTCCACTTTATACTTGTGTGTTTATCTGTTTTTTTAAATGTATGATTGTATGATATCCTATGATCTTTGATTTGGCAGAAAAGTGCAGGGTCGCTTCACCTTTGTGTCTAGAATTCTGGTTTTACACTGGACAAAACAATTAGTTTATTGGCAGCATCGATGCAGGAATTCGTATTTGGTCCTTAAATTTGCATGTTTCCTCACTTAAGGACGTTTCACTTTATACATATTTCCATTTTACATGAACATATTTAAGACTGTTCGTTGCGTTTGCATCAAACATGATTCTCAGCCAGCTTTTGCAATGCAACAACCTTTGAAATCTTATATATATAATATAATATATATGTGTTTTTTGAAATAGCTTTGTTTTTTTCATGATTCCTATGTTTTTCTTTGTTTATTAACGACACGACTTGCTTGTTTGTTAACGAGGTGATGTCTCCCGTGAAGATGCGATGCCAATACATCGTGCCATTCAGCGACCAAAGGGCATCATGGAAAGTTGGGAGATGAGCGAACCAAAATGAAGGACGACAACAGCCACATCCACCGACCGAAAACCCATGTTTTTACAATTTCCAGCAAGTTGTATGGAATTTCCTGATGTTTTTTTTCTTGCAGCTGAAACTGACTAAGTGCTCTCGTCGTCCTCGTCCTCGTCGTTGTTGGTTGTTGGTTGTTGGTTGTTGGTTGTTGGTTGTTGGTTGTTGCTGTTGCTGTTGCTGTTGTTGTTGTTGTTGTTGTTGTTGTTGTTGTTGTTGTTGTTGTTGTTGTTGTTGTTGTTTTGTGGGGGGGTTCTTGGCAGGGGAGGCAATGAGTTTGATACAATCAACATGAGAAATGCCGAGTGGCAGGGTGATGATGCCATTATATAATGGGAGGTGAGGTTTTGACCTCTAGAAAGATATGACCAAACCCACCGTAAGCATCCGCGAGCTGTATATCCATATATTTAAAACATTGTACAGCATTTCAAAAATGTCTCTGCAGAAATCCATGAATTTCAGGGCATTTCTGAAATTCTTCATGATTATTTGTTGTTTTTATTTTCACTGCATGCCCCAGGACATGCAAACGACCAACTTCAAAAAACATGCTGTTCTCCATGACTACTTCGCGACTGTGAAGGGACCACATCGCTGTTGAGACGTGAATCTGGCATCACTGGCATCTAATCTGGCAACATCACCATCCTGAGTTGGGGATATCGCAATGATGGACCAGGAGAAACACCTGAATTGGGATCAACTGCAGGACCCAAATGGAAACTGGTCCCAGGTGATGGCTGCCAGAGAAAAAGGTTATAGCTTGTGCGCTGTGCTAGTGAGAATATTCAGTGATGTTACAGTGATTCATGGTGTTAATAGTTAATGATCATGGTTATGATGGATTATGATGGTTCCTGTTGATGATGATGATGATGATGATGATGATGATGATTTTTATGAGTGAGGATGATAAGAGATCCAACTATTCGAGGCCCCGAGTATATATATATATATAAGATCCAAGAGATCCAACTATTAGACTGTTTTGTGAAACGCGAGCAAGAAAAAGACAACACAAGCAGGTTCATTGCAGAAATCCTAGGTCCCAGGGCGGTTTCTGTTGTGTATGTATGTTTTGTTTGCTGATTTAAAAGATTAAACATGCAGTTCGCAGTCTTGCTATCTTTGGGATTCCCAAAAGCTAATCCAACAAAGGATCAACTTGTTTAACTTCATAGATTTCCATGCCATTGGTGCAGAAGCGTTGTTTTTTTTGTTTTTGCCCAGAAAAGAATGGCGAAAATCAATCAACTCGGTTGAAGTCTTTGAAAGCACACACGGAAAAAAAAACACACCCGAAATAGACCCACAAAACATACAGTACCAACTAGACAAACGGAAACTGTCCAAAGGATCGTGATGTATCATCAGAAGCCATACAAACCAAGCCTCACTGGGCGCCTACAGGTGGAAACTTCTTGGTCTCCACGCAGGCTGGGGGCCCCAGATTAATGGCGCATGTTGAGGTGCTATGGATGGGATATTTCATGATGTCAATCAGGGGTTAAAGTAGTCTTTGATGAAAAGAGTCAGGTTGAAATGGGAATGTGTTTGAGGGTTCTGTTTTCAACGATTTTGACAAACATTTTGCAGATATTGATAGGATAGTGTTTATTGACATTAATGTCATTCTTTATCATGTCTTTCTTGTAGGCTAATTCCCAACAGAGTGCCATGCCAAGTATCATGTATGCTACTGTAGTGGTACTTTTCATCATTCTTTCAACAAAGGTGGGGGGGGCAGGACGGGCCCAAAAACAAGAGAACATCGTTTGTTGCGCTATTGTGATATAAGATACTGAACGTTGAACTGCATGATGTTGTTGGGGGTTGTGTCTCGACAGATGTTTCTGTCCTGGGTTTCCAAAGTGTTGTTAAGATTACTGCTTACCTTACTTTGTGCCATCACCTCCAAAAGCGATTCATGACAACGTGACTGCTGAATATCATTCCAAGTCAAATTACTCAAACCAAACATGTTCATGAGCATTTTGTCTTCACTGGATCCATCTCCTTGCCCAGGATTGAATTTGTTGGGATCCTCTTGGTATTTGGTTCCATTTGTTTTAATTGTCCGGGAATCTCAGTTTGGATTTGGTCCTAGGTGGATACTGAGACGTTGACAGGGCCATGTTTTGGCTACTCCATTTAAGAATATTAATTCAAATTGCTTTAGAAAATGGCTTCAACTTTGGAAAACGGTTTGGTGGTTGCGATACAGGATATGGGTCATGTATTCATCATCATGTGCACATAGATTTGAACACGTAGTCCTTTTTGGTCAGGAAGGAATTTGGAAAGGAATCGCATGCAAAAACTACCCTCAGATGTTTGAGATTGGCTGAACACGGCGGTCTTGAGCAAATCATGTACTGTACACTATTCCATGTTAAAATGTTGAGGCAACTTGTTGCTCTTTTCTCGGAATCCATGCCCCACCAAACAAGCACCCCCCAAAAAACAAAGCCTTGTTCTCTTAGTAATCCACCAGTGACATGCAGTAATATGGTTGGTTGGTAATTGAAAATACTTTCAATATGAAACTGAAGGACTGACTTCCGCAACTCATCAAAGATCCTCCATGTTTTCGAGTCAATGGGGTGTTGTCCCCAACAACTTTGTCAGAAAAATGACTCATGACCAGATCCTTTTTTGGTCTAATGTCTCTCGAGACATGACCCATCCACAGACGTGACGGTTGGACTGTTGGGACCGAGGTTTAGGAGCACTTTTAGTGGAAAAGTTTCTGAAAGCACATGGCGCACTCTATGAGCAGAAGGCCCACCCTGTTTTTTTCTTTTTTGGAAGGGTGGGTGGAATATATGGTGGTGGATTTGTTAAAATGAAAATCACATGGTTTCATTCAAGGAAAAAGACGACAACACGCAAATGTTTGAGGTTGGTGGTGATGTCCAAGAAACAAAGATGATTTTGATAGATTCGTTCAAGATGAGTTTGAAGGATGGCAATGATGGAATCCATTACAAATGATCAGTGACCAAGATCTTTCGCTTTAATGAGTTCTCATAGTGTTTTTGCATGTTTTTGCATGTGTTTGTTTCTTCGTGATTTATAGATCTTATATAGATCATTGTTTTGTTGTGCGGGCCTCCCCAGTTAATTTGCGGGATTCCTAACTGAAATCCCTTTATTTTTTCCGATTGATTTGTTCCCTACTTGTAGGAACTTCCAGAAAATATTAGAGGTTGTCATCACTTTAAGATGTTCACAGATTCTCTTTGAGGTTCAAATTTAAATTTCCGACATAAAAAAAGGAATAAGTGCTTCACTTGCATAATCCCCAAAAAGAAAAAAACCAAGCAGCATGTATTTTTTTCAGTTCTTAAGATACACCTTTACCTTTTGAATATTAGGAGATCTCTTGCCATGGAAAAAATCCCCTGATGTTCCCCCCAAGTTGGGAGGCACAACTGCTCGTGGGCGAAGTCTTAGTGAATTCTTTCCTTGTTTTCGTGTGGAGCCTCGGGATGAAAAACAAGGAAACAAGGAAACCCCCAAAATCCCCATGTGGGTGCTTCCAAAAAATAGGGGGGTATNTTTTCCCCCGAAGGATGAAGGAGAAGGAGAAGTGATGTCGTGTTGAATGTTGTGCGACCACGACTTATGGATGCAGATGATGGACATAAAGCTGAAATTCTTCTAAGAAAAGTGTGATTCATAGGCAACCCCTGTAGGTTTGTGATTTTGTGGAGAAGCTACTTCTTCTCTAAAAAAGTGGTGTTCGTTGAAATCCACCAAATATCACTAGACAATCAGAAACCAGGGTGCTCAAAAAACATCTTCAAAAATAACATGAAAGCAGACTAGACATCAAAGACGTGCATTCATCCATCATTAAAAATCATCAACAAGTAACCCTGCGCAAAATCAAATGTTCAATCTGTACAGCCGATCATGTTGAAAATAAAAGATATACCCTCCAACAGAGGCAGTAGACAATAAAGACAAAGTAGCTTCTTTGCAAGATCACAAACCTACAGGGCTGATCTCCCTAGAAAATGAACAAGAAAAATCTAGATGCGTCCATTCTTGTTACACCTTCATCTTCGCGGTGCCTTTGATTGACATGTTCATTTGCTAGAGATTTGCCATGTTCATCGTAGCACGGATGTCACATACCGTTGGACTTTTGATTTGCTAGAGACCTTCCAAGGATAGGGTAAGGAATTTGATGTTGCAGGTTTTGTGTTTTTTTGTTTTTTTTTCTCAAAATCCTGACCCAACCCAGTCAATTCAGCAATGACAAAAGGGCCCCTGGTGGTTGTTTAGGGTATATAGGGGATGAAAAACGACCCAAGTTATGTGGAGAAAAAGATAGACCACCTAATTTTAAGGATACATAGGATACCAGGATACCCTATATTAAGGATCCCCACCAGGATCATTATATACACGTACCTTATATTTATATCTCCCAATTATAAAGATCATTATTAAACAACCCAGTATCACGGGGGTTTTTCATATTTTCTACCAAGTAATTCTTTCTCAGGTGGCGCCCCTTTTCATTCGCGATCCAGAGGCCGAAGCACCTGCGATTTCTTCGGAGAAAAAAAACACGTTTTTCACCTCTGAAACCTAACGGCTGGAACACCAAAATGGAGCTTTGGTTCAGATGAAATTCCTGTTCAAAGGGGGCCTATGATCAGAAAATAGACATGGGGACTGGATAGTTTGTATAATTATTGAAATCCTTCACCCAATTCAGCCTTTGTCCATACATATTGATGACTTTTGGGCAGAGATATTTCAGCTTTTAGTTTTCACCCCAAAAAACATCGTAAGGAACAGAGGTGAGGTGTTTTTTTGGTTTTGGTTGGCGCAAATCATTCTTGAAAAAAGGAGGTCATCACAAGTATTCTGATCCCTAATCCCCATTGTTGACAATTCCAATCCTGCAATAATTGACTATGGTGGTCTTGAATCCTGTGATTTTGCAGCTTTAACAGGTATTTTAAGTGATTTTTTCACAGCTGATTTTGACTTTTTCTGTTTGAATCTAACAAGTAAAAACATGTTCTTTTCAAAAACCTATCAACTTTTAAGTATGAATTCCAATTTAACAAGAGTGACGCTTGGACCTAGGTGGTTTGTTTCCAATATGTTCTATTTTCACCCCATATTTGGGTAAGATTCCCATTTTGACTCATATTTTTCTAGTTGGGGTGGCCCAACCACCAACCAGTTGTGACTGTTTTTTTAAATACATCACTTAAGTGGCTAGTGTTTACCCCTGCCTTGAAATGGTGCAGGTCCGAGCTGCGAATTCTCCCTGGGAGCGTGGCTTCTTCGCTGGATGGGATGGTCCGGAAACCTGAAGCTACCCCAACGGGGAGAGGGGGGGCAGGTTGCGGAGGCACAAGTTTCCGGAGGGGTACCCCCCAAATCATCCATTTTTTATATGGAAAACTCCATTATTTTCACCATCCATTTCGGGGGCCCATCCCTATTTTTTGGAGACACCCATATTATTGCTGGGTGAGTTACTAGCGTTTTCTTTGTGTGTGTTTAATTGCAATGAGATGTGTATGGAAAATCTAGTTAATTATTTATGGAACAGGTACTCTTAATAATTTGTGTTTTTGCATATGTGGACCTTCTTTAGAAACGGAAAACATACATACATACGTATATAATATATGCATTGTATTTGAGAATATCAAATACTATATATTTCAATTATTGCATGTTCATCGCCTGTTTGATAGGGTAACTTATTTTATGTTATCACATTGTACTACAATATGAGTTGTTGTTGTTGTTGTTGTTGTTGTTGCTGCTGTTTTTGGAGTATCTAGCGGCTAGCGGAGAGAGATATTTACTTGTAAATATACACCGGTTTTATCACCCATCACAGCCTTAAGTTCATCCCGGGCTCATCCCCTTGCCTCTTCCAATCTCTTTTTGTTATTTGAAGGAAGACGTTACGATGTTGAGTATAGGGATACTTCATGGTTCTCCTGTTTGGTGTGCCCGAAGCAAAAAAGAAAGCCAAAGTTACATTTATCATCATGTGTTTTTTTTTTAACTCAAGTTTCCTTGCCATTGTACAATTCTTGTGGGACCTCCCCACAACACAGAATCATCACCCTAAGGATCCATGGGACTGGTAGATTTATCATTATTTATCTACATTTGGTTGATTTGTATTTGAAACTGTAGGTAGATATATACCATACATTGATCCCATGGGTCATTGCTGTGATTTTTTGACATCAACCATTTTGCAGGTCGCGTGTTGCTTTGTGCTGTCTTGTGGATCCCTGCCGGTTGGACGGCCACAATGCTGGTGAAGTTTGGATCCCGAAAGTGGTGGTGGACCGTAGTTTGCTGGTTTGGTGGTTCGGATCATCCAGGATCTCTCAACATTTATGTAACTTGATGTTTAAGTAAACATAGTGATGGTTGAGAGATGATCATTTCCTTTTGGGGCTTCGGTAACTTTTCACACAACGAACTGTTAAACTTCAGGGTAACTTGAAATTTGAATTAGAGATGTTTTTTTTTGCTCCCTCTCAAAAACCAGGTTTTGTATTAAGGATGTTTCACCCACCTGGAGCCTTATATGCAAATATTTCATACCCTTTTGTTCATTTAAGTCTGGGATCCCCTTAAGAAACCTTCGCTTGCCACTGGTTTTGTGCGAGGGGGCCCGACATCCCAACTTACATCCAGCCGCTATCCAGCCTGATGTGGCAATGCCCCGGTTGGATGTGTTCAAAGGTGCTCCCACCCCCCTCCAACACATGTCCCCTGCAAAGGGACGATTATAAAAGGATTTTTGTTTATATATCTTCCAACCCCATCCATTTTTCAGGGGGGATATGAGATATGTAACTTTTCGGAAGGGTACCGGGTACCCTTCCAGGAAACGAGATAATCTAACAGATATCACAAAAAATGGCGGGGAAAGTGTGAGAAATTCATCGACTCTTTTGTTGGCGAAGTCTCCTTCAAAACGTCCTCCCAGAAGGTCGTATTATATATATATACCAGTAAATGGAATGTAAACGGAATACCTGAATAAACATGAAGATTTTTCAGATATTTTGCTGGTTCTTGTTCAATCTTCAATGTAATTGATATCTATTCTGTATGTTCTTTACATATCTACATGTCTAAGCTGACATGATGAATTCTTTGAGTCATTAACTTCATTTCTCAGATATTTGATGTCAAAACCCGTGAGAATCAACACCTTTTCTGCGAGGCATTGTTCCAATCTCTTGAAGACAGTTGCGCAAGCTTCATCCTCCGTGGGGGACCCTGGAATCGGTTTACATGTTGGGCATTGTTGGGTGGATTTTGTTTGGCATGCTGAAAACAAGATACCTTTGTTTGGCTAAACATTTTTCGGGGGAGGCTTTGTGATGATTTGTAACATGTCGTGATTATTCCTATTGCCACTTTATTGTCAAATTGTTGGCTTCTGTCCATTTCAGATGGATTTAAACATCAACATAAGCACGCCTACACGGCATCAATGTTAGTATGTCCTAGTACTGAACAGGTTCTTTTTGCCATTGCTGGAGTTCTAGAGATGGAACATCTACCAAACACAAGTTCCATCCTGTGTTGTGTTTGATGTCAAGGTTTTTAGCCCATGTGGTAATCAAAGGGAAATTTAGTGGCAAAGGTTTGCAGACTTTCATCACAGAATTTGTTTACATCACTCAAGATTCCGACCTAGTCGCATTTGTCTATGACAAGGTCCTAATATGGGTCAGTTATCGTACTTGCCCTTCACTACCTTGGCAACAAAAAAGTCACCAACCAAAAAAAAACACCATGACATATAGCTAGGTGGTGCTAAACCAAACACATATTTATTTTTTTTTACCCCGCATCCTTGGGGTTGCATGATCCATTTCCACCTTTCCAAAACCATAGGTGTTGACCTATGTCTTCAGCGTGGTACCTTTGAGTAGTGGCCCTCAAACGTGGCAACTTGGTGGAAGTTTGGGTCGACATGTCGACAAGTTGGTCGGGTTCCATATGTTTACCGCTCAGTTCACCAAACAAAAAGCATTTTTTGTTTTTTGTTGACATGAGCCATAATGTTCATCTAAAAGGTAATCATTAGATTGATATGGATTGAGAGATGTGATATATTTATATTTATGTAATATATATATATACATACATATATATTTAGGATTGATGTAAAATGATACGATTTGTGATGAAAAAAAACTGGTGGATTTTGTTCGTTAGAAACGCCAACCACCTGCAGATCCTGAGGGCTCAATTCGTCACACTGCTGGGACCCCCTTTGACACCGGAACCAGTGTCTTCACCGGTGGTAGGGAAGCCAAATGGATGGAACCGATGTCACAGCGGATTTTTTTGGACCCTTAGAAAGCCTTGGTACATCTTCACAAGATGATTTGGAGGATTTTTTTTCCAGGATTCCGGTTACCTTCAGGGTTATGAGATAATTACAGTAGTAGGGAATCCAAACCTAAACCTGTATTTGTCACTGGCTGTTACTGGGTGGGGGTTGCATGTAACATATATATATATTATATATTTATATAATATATTTATACGTGTTATAGACATATATAATGTTTACATATGTATATATATATATTTATATATATAAATATATATATATATATTGAGGAAGTCCTCATTGCCCCGTTTTTGTTGCGTTACTTTTGCAGAGTGTGAACTTGGAGAACCATGGTTCAAAGCTTCTTTCATGTCAAGGTTTTGCTTGCCATCAGTGTGATGATCTCTGTCTGGGGTCCCTGGAGCATTTGGAAAGATGACCGCTCAGAACAAGAGATGTTAATTGACTTCTTTTGAGCTGCTCTCATTTTTAGGTGATACATACATATAGTCACTAAGAACACCCGTCATTCAGAAAAAACTCACCAAAAGGACATCATTACAACATGTGTCAGTTATCCATCATGACATTTTTCACATTCTTCAACGACGCTTGGGAACGAACGGCTCCTGAAAAAAACGTGGACATTTTTTCAGGCCTTGACTTTTGGTGCTGATCGAAGAGAGTCGGGCTGCCTGAAGTCGAACTGCACCCTCGGAGGGTTGAACTGTTGGCTGATTTTTTGGTCCCCCAAACAAGTTGGCTGCACCACTGGACCAGGCCTGCAAGAGCCAAGATTAGCCGGAGGTGCTGGGGGATTTTGAAGGGTGTTTTTTTGTTGATGCATTGATGGTTTTCTATTTGACCGAAAGAAGAAGTTGTGTTTTTTTTGGTTGACTAGGGGGAAACATGTGGAAAACAAAAAACATGAATTCGAAGGCTGGAAGAAAGCAGGATAATGAGATGTTTGAGTTTTGGAGATTGAATTTTGTGCTTTGATAACATAACCTTTGATGAGCTCATCCTTGTTCACCATCGGTTCCGCAATTGAACTGGCCCGAATGATGAAACTTGGATGCCAAGTCCAATAAAAAGAAGAAAACTCCTTGCTCAATTTTCTCGCCTCCGAATTTTGGTGCTTTTGATATTCTATAGTGAGATATGTTTAGTGGCTACAAAATGGCAGCATGTTCAAGCCACAAGCACAAAGTACCACGCATAGATTGGGTTCATTGATCTTGTATGAAACGGTTTTATAATGATACGTTATCATAATTATGTAACGTACATATGTGAATTGTATCAACATTATCCACCCTGCAGTAAACTAGCATAGCTGGACCCAGTTGGTTCCCATTAAAACATCCGCAGGCCGGTGGCATCTACAACGACCTCCAGATCTAGCGAGGTGCGGATCGATACTTCCCCACAGCATCCCCTGATAAGGGCGGCTATTAAGGCCTAGAAAATTCTAGCGTTTTAGGTGGTATTGGGGAGATCCCGGAGATCCCCTTAGATTTCCATGCATTTGTTTGTTTCACTTTGATTCCGCCTTTTTTTTGGCACACCTGAGTGACCCACAATTGCACTATTACTGGGATGAAATGCCATTGAACGTGTCGGTTTTTTTTTCCCAGAAGGTGGCATTTTCCAAATTCATAAACAGTAGATATATACAATATAAGGTACTATTACTGTACTTGATTCTTGATGTTATATTCATATATTATATATGATAAGATATGAAATTAGTCGCCTTTTTGTTGGAGGCATTGGGGGTTTTCCCCTCCAATGGAAGGGGTGCTATATTTTTTTGTCGTAGGTCCCCGAGAGCTGGCGGGTGGACAACTCCTATTGGCAGGACACCGGGGGGTTGGATTGATGAAAAGGAATGTGTGGATGTTTCCCAAACATAGGGGTGGGCCCCCCCAAATGGATCGTTTATAATGGAAAACCGAAAAATTGAAATGGAGGATTTGGGGGGAAAACCTCTATTTTTGGAAACACCCATGTGGTTGTGTGTTCTTCAATCATTGGCATCATTAAACTACTCTAATATAACATCCATCACTGACACCAACAACACTGCCACACAGCCATTCTGTTCTGTGAACTTCATCATCACGTTCATAGTAGCCATCATCAGGATCATGAGCACGTTGCTCATCATGAAAGATGGTGAACATGTTTAAAACCATCATGATTTTATTTGTATCTCTACACATGGTATCGTGGCCATCTCATGCCATGGAACAGAACATCCAGGTGAAACCTCATTCGCGAGAAATCAGCAGCAACAGTGAGCTCTGAAAAGGGTCGGATGGGATGACAGATAGGCCTCCTCAATGTTGTGCAATGATCCCTGCTATACATACTAATATGTTAAGATATGATAAGATATGTATCGCGCAGAGTTTGAAGACATTCAAATATAAGATACTTTGAGATCACAGGGTTGAACTGGAATAGAATGTATATCAAGTGAACATACTGTATGCGATTGACATTTAGTGGAACAGAACACAAATAACTTCGCAACATGACGCGAGGGATTCCTTGCAACTTTCACATTTAACTTATTGTAACCTTAAGTTGTTTTATTTGTCTTAAGTAAGGCATGTGTTCGCTTGCATTGCCGGTGCTTGTTCAGAATTTCGAACGAGTTCCGAACCATCAATAGCTGCGGACGGTACACAAACCAATCTGTTTTTATGTGTTTTTGAATATAAGGAGGCAGGATTTAAATGTTGTGTTTTCAAAGGATAGGAAGCCGGTGACGACTCCGTTTTGTTCAATCCGCTTCTATAAATCCGCGTTCTTAAAAAAAAACAGGGAAAAGAAGATACTATTTATATCCCATAGCATCCATGTATGGCATATTTACGGCCAGGCTCCTTCGTTTGCCCCGGCTCCGACATAGGCTTGGTAACCGGTGCAGATAAATATATAACCAATCCCTAAATTAAAAACACTACGCGTGGTCTCTAATTAGTGAACTTTGAAGGGTACAGTGGAACCATGAAACCCCAAACCAATCCCTAAATCTAAAACCCTACTCTCTTGCGTGCTTTTCCGGGTGCAGTACAAACATGAACCCCCAAACCAATCCCCAAATCTAAACCCTAAACGTGCTCTCTAGCGTGCTTTCCGGGGTGCAGTACAAACATGAAACCCAAACCAATCCCTAGATTTAAAACCCTAACCTAAACGTGGAGTGTGGTATGTGTTCGAAGGTGCACCAATCCCTAAATTGTGGGACCTTGGGCAAACGAAGGTGCCTGTGGGTATATTTACCTACATTTGGTTAAATTCTATGCTTAAATGTAGGTATTCAATATGCCATTCCCATGGATGGTATGGGTTTTTGGGTATCCAACCTTTCCAAATGCAACGAAAGGTGATGAAATCTCAATTCCACCCGTCCAATCCATTTCGAAAAATCGAAACCAATCCGATGATTTTTGTGATTGAGCTGGAATATGCAGCTCGAGCTACAGATTGAGTGGATGTTCAGATTGGTGATGGTTGCTGATCTTTCAAAAAAAGGAATGGTTGGAGAAAAAACGCAGGGGGGGAAGATTTTTTGAAAGAAGCTGGTTTGACATTTTTCAATAGTATTTTTGTTACACTGAGTTACACTCCAGAAAAGGAGAGTGTGGGTTTTTCAAGGAAAATTACTCTGTTTCAGTAGGGAACACTTTTACCACTGGTGAACTGTCTATTGTTATCAGCAGATTGCCCGACGGCATCGAAATTCCAATCATTTTGATGAACTTGCTCCTCAGTCATGTTTTCCAAGAGTGCTGTATTGGGTATAAACGATCTTTTTCCCAACTTGCAAGCACTTGTCAAAAACGCGGATTTCTTGCAGTGTCTAAGTGTATGCAAAAAACATGTGTCAGATGTGAAAGGGTAGCTTAGAAGGTTTTGATCAAACGGTGTCAGAAACGAAAAGAAGTCTGGACTTTGCCATAAGGTCAGCACCATTTTGAAGTTTGGACTGTATCTTGATTGTAAAGTGGACACCAAAATTACGGTTGGTGCATCAGAATCATAGACTTGTTTGATTCATAACATATCCCATGTCAGTCCATTTCACTTCATTTTCTGATTTTGTGTTTTTGTTTGTGTTTTTGTTGGTTGCCATCATCAATTTGGGCCTCCACCAACCCGACATATAGATTACACCTTCAGCCATCAGCGTGGCGTTTTTCATTTCAGCACAGCTGGCAGCAGTGTTTGGGTGCTTCAGGTTGATACCCCTCCCCCCACCTTTCAAATAAAACGAGAGTGAGAAAAGTCTAAGTTGAACACATTATACTGTTATATAATTATATACTGATATTCATACTGTTTTCTAAATGTAAATAACATATTGCGAATAATCATGATATCATTGATGTCTCACTAATTATATGTTGTTTCTATTACAGTTGATTCCTTTTACATCATAAGGTCCACATGTTCATGGACACACTCAGACTCGGATGGTTTTTTAATGCTATCCTTTACCAATGTGACACACATTTCAACGACAGCAGCCCATTCCTCCAGTTAGATGCTGCACCCGTTGGTGCTGTTGGATTCTCTCCTTCAAAGTAGGGGAGATTTCTGCTGGCAGAAAATGGCGAGGCTCGACTTGCTGCAAAGGGTCGCTAAGAATCTGTAGCTATGTTTGATCCCCCAATCTAAACACAGATAGAAATGGTTGAGCATGAATGAATTGTAATGAGATGATGTAACTAAGAAAGTTGTTTTCAAATGATAAGCAATTGCCTTGAACTTTGGATCAACATTTGCTAGCATATCTGATCGCGTTTTGATATATATATATAGTTATTATATGTTATTATGAATATAACAGATTCCTTTTTTACTTAGAAATATAGGCAGCAACCTGTCGAATACATGTGAAAGCATATTGTTTTGGATTCTCGAGAAGCACCAAGGGAGAGACTGCTTCACCTTGATGGTGCTTCAACCAAATTAGAAAGCACATTGGGTTTGAAACTTGTTTTGAACATCTTCCATTGGCTTTTTGAACTGCTATGCATATGAATTTTATACTTTTCTATACTTCATGAGTCTTCATGATTCTGTTCAGAAAGTACTTAAGTCATTATCTTTGGAATTTTAAGCTGTGAAAACCCTTGGCTTTTTGGCTCCAAGTCACAAATTCGGGGGGACGGCCGTGGCGCCAAGTGCGCCAAATGGAAGTGGAGAGTGGCGTTCGGGTTTTGGCCGAACGGCCGGCAGAGGATTTCGAACCGACAGAGGAGGAGGCAAGCCCCGAATGTTTGGCAGCATGGTCATTAAAAAATCAAGATTGGCGCACATTGAGATGGAAGTTTCCACAAAAAAGATGGATCTCCCAAAATGTGTTTGATTTTACTGTATCCGACATTTGGTGTGGAGCACTGGGTTTGATAATGCGGATCATTTGGTGGGTATATCATACTTTGAGAGCTGGAGATGTTTTTAGTTGCTTAAACTGGCGGATGTTGGGTCAGATCGTGAGATCTTAGGGTTTGTTTGTTTTCAAACACACGAAACATGTGGTGATGGACCCCGTGATGGACCGTATCGTCACATGGACTCGAGACTCGACCTTCCACTGGATCGTCCAATCGCTGGGAAGTGAAAATTGTTTTCACTGGATCCTGGGTGGGTGGCAACTCAAATATTGTTCATGTTCAACCTGATTTTGTGGGGAAATGATCCAATTTGACGATCATATTTTTCAAGTGGCTTGAAACCACCAACTAGGGATCCTATGGGTTAAGACCACTGCTGGACCTACAGAATAGCAAACACTTGCAGGGTGTTTTTGTTTTGTGATGTTTGCAGACAACATTGAATACCAGTACCAGCACCCATTTTAGTTTTTTTTCAAATCAGAGTTCTCCTTAAAGGTAGAGTCCAAACTTCCCTATCATGCGTATTTGATCGACCTGGGAGGTGAAGAACTATGCGGAATGGTTAGGATTGGATTTAAAGGACATCGGATCAGGGAATCATCGCAGTTCATTTGTGCCGACGATTTTGTTCAAAGCACTTTGTGTGTGTGTGTGTTGTTGGTGAAACTTAATACTGGTTGGCGTGTTTCACCAAACTGATTTTCGTGCGGAACGGTTTTTGGTGAAGCTGATTTTGTTGTTGATGGTTTTGTTAGTCATCAGACATTTTGCTTCGTTGGCATGTTAACCAAGAGAATTGACCCATAAATCGATTGACAATTGATGGTGTTGGCATGTGGTTCTGAAGTCATGCTTCAGCAGCTCCATTACTGAGTGGCTACTTTCATTATCATGATACAACAACGTCGCTAGCCGGTACTGTGTAATGTTTGTATGATTATTGGATGCTGAATAGCATTGTCATGATCTTATAGAACCACCATTGTCATTGGAATTGTAATTGTCATTGTTTTGTTTACCATCAGCATCATCATCATCATCATCATCATCATCATCATCATCATCATCATCATCATCATCATCATCATCGTCATCGTCATCGTCATCGTCATCGTCATCGTCATCGTCATCGTCATCGTCATCATTTGCATCAATCAGTCTTAGTCATAGCCCACCACCACCACCACCACCACCACCACCACCACCACCACCACCACCACCACCACCACCACCACCACCACCACCACCACCACCACCACCAGCAAATGCCATCACTCACTTTGAGGAGGATACCGATTTAATGTATTTGGCCCGCGAAGGGCTGAAGGCACCCTTGGGTGAAGGGTGGAAACCATGTCCCACGGCAGCATTTGAGTAGATTCAAATTTCACTCCACACAGTAAATCATGCATATAAATCATGCATTATCATTTTTTGAAAGGGGTTGGCATTCTACTAAGGCAAATCATAAATCGGTGGCAAGGGTTTTGCCAAATTCAGTGGGCATTCCCTTGGACAAGAATGCACCCAACCATATTTACATATTTGTTTCTACAATGTTTCTACAATACACATACATTACATGAGCATTCATCCATAGAGTCCCAGACACTCAATGTATGGTACGTATATTTACCTAGATTTGGGCAGATTAGGGGGTAAATGTATAGGATATATGATATGATTATATTATCATACATTGAGTGTTTGAAAGAATACACCCCTGAAATTTAACATGGAACCTGAAAAGAAGTCCCTGGAAAAGGAGATTCCTTTTTGGAAACCATCATTTTCAGGTTCCACGTTAAATTTCGGGGGAGTATTTGTATGTATTCACGAGACGTGTAATATTTGAGTACGGGCATGGTACAGTTTTTTGACTCAGAGACTCATGTTTTCTTGGTAAGATTAAAGTCAACGAGCCGATGGTCCCACGACGTTTTCCTTGGCCAAGCCGGAGGAAACGGTTGAGAAAGGGAAGATTTCAATGGATTTTTCAAGGGGACCAACTGAATCGCTGATAAGTTGAAGATGGAAAGGTTCAGGTACTGTTCTCAAAGTACTAGCTATTAGAGCTCGTTATGTGATTTCGTGTCTTCTTTATCAATTGTTCACCAAAAATGAACCTTCAATAGTTGATTCTTGCTTCACTGACACCAACACATGTTTATTTGTTGCTCTTCTTGGGGGGAACATCATTTCACCCATGGACTTCCATCCGGGGGGGAACAGGTGACCGATGACCCGCGGTTTCGCAACACTTAAGGTACCAATGCAGAGAATGACATTTTTTATTTCAACTTTCAGACAGGCCGGGTCCACGGCCGGCGCCAAAAAAAAAAATATAGCGGATTATACTACCCAGATCTACCCAGTTATTGTGGCGATCATAATAAACCATTGTAAGGATTCCTATTCCGTATTGAACAAGCTGTATACTGGAAAGTAAGAGTGTTTTTTTTTCGTGGCTCACATGGCATCGGGCCCGTTTTTGTGGCGCGTTTTGATGGAATCCGAGTTGTTTTTTTCTATATTTGGGATTTGTTTTTCCTACGGTTGGATGATTAAGACTTATTCCGAGGTGGTGAAAACATGATTTGGGGCAAGACATGTTTTCCATGACAGATCCGATTGACCTGAGATTTGGATGCTTGCCATGACATCAAAGTACAGCCTGCTGTCCAGTGGTCAAAACCTTGGGCTGGGTTGTTTTTATGTACTGTATTTACATGAGGAATTGTACTACACAAATTATGTATGGGGTTTGTAGAATAATAAGCCATGAAATAGGGATCCCGCATCGGAAGCAAGCAGGATTTTTTTGGAATGGCATGGGCCGGCACTTGGAGTTTGGTTGCCGTTGTCACTCATTTAGGTTATCCGAACATGATACCCCCCGAAAACTAACATGACAATGGAACATCTTTGAAGATGTATTTCCTCTTGAAAAATGGGGGGGTTTTACAGCCTGTCATGATGTATCTAATAATCCTCGGCGTGTTTGCTACTGGTTGAGGGGTAGGTTTTTTTCTGATGGACATTTGAAGGATTTGTTATTGAAGAAACCCTCGGAGTGTGAAAAAAGAACGTGCCACACAGGGATGACTTGCCAACGTGGTCGTTTTTTTTTTCAGATCACCATGGCAGCCTGTGGGCACCAGATAGATGTAGTTTCTCCCATCTGATTTTCTCCGTGAAGTCTCAGAAAGTTGGTGTGCCTTAAAAACTTCACCATGCTTTAATATTAGTGAAATGTGCAGGAAAAGCCACATCCTTATGTATGATAGAAGTGATTTGTATAGAAGGTATTTAAAAGAAACAACAAGCATACCACTACAACAAAAATTCTTACAGATTCCTGCAGTATCAAATCCCTGTCAGGGCAAACCTCGTGGACCCATCCTGCAGATGAACAGTACCGAAGTAAGGTGCAAGATCCTTGGTAACGACGGATGATAGTGGATACCAACCCCCCGACCCACTGCATGCATGAGGATGATTCAAGTTTTTTGCGTTTTTTCAAGGATGTTGCAGTGGATTGATGTAACTTGATATAATTTGATGAAGTTCAAGACATGCACAGGAAACACCATCCTAGACCTATATGATAAGGACTTATTAACCTGCAGTTACCATCATTTACTATAGAGATTACACAAATGTAGGTAACTATATCAACATCGAGTATTTGGGATACTATAATTTTCAAGCTTATTCATTTAAATCTAAAGGGATACAATCACCCCGCAACTGTAACAAGTTGCACCATGGAGTTTCTGAGAATCTGAGGAGATGAAGAATGCGCGGAGCGGCAAGAATGTTCAAAATGTGGTGCATGCTCCCTACAATGGCATTGGTCATCGACCTGTTTTGGGACAATCCTTTGGTATTTGCGAATTGTTGAGGAGGAAACCTGCATTTGACTCGGATATGGGCGGTTGGTTGTCGTGGCTGTCGTACTAAGGGTTTCTGGGAGAAATTGAACGCTGTATGGTCCTTCTGTTGTTAGAAGGCCAGATGAAACTGATATACTTAGATGATTTCCGGATATTTGTTACATCTCCGTGCTTATGATGGCCATGGAAACTTCAACGAAGGTTCTTTCGCCAGACATTTATGCCATTGTCTAGCATCGCAGCCTCAATTGAAGCAAGATGATACACGATGATAAGGGAAAACAAAATGATGCAAGATAATACACGGGTTATGCGGATGGTAAAGATGGTAAAGTCATGCCATTGATACAATGCAATCGCTCAATCAACGCCCACGTGGCCCAGGATACTTTGCTGCCGACGGCGCAGAGCTCATAGTCATTGAAACTGTTGAGGGGCATCTTCAAATCATGAAATGTATGCCAAAAGAACGCATGGATGCAAAACGTCTTGCTACATGACAACACCTCTCCTGTTTTGATACAACATTCCCTTCTGTTTTCCACGGAAATTCTAAGGATAGTTATATAAGATTATGCGTTAACTATTGAGATGCTTGTCACAGATTTTGTGTGACTTGTAGCTTTGGTGATGTTTTCTGTACGTAACTTCGGTGTACACGCTTGGGAAAAGGTGTAATCATTATTCAGATAGCCTTGAACAAAGCCGGACGGGGAGTGATGTTACCATATTCGGATATATTTGGTCTAATGTGTGTTGCAGTTACTGTATATAGTTTGTTTTTAGACAGATGCCTAAGATATCCCATGATGATATGCTGTGCGCACGAATTCACTAATTATCATGTCCGCGCCTTTTTGTCAGATTATATTGCACAGTGCATCGATACTGTCCACCTTTCTTGTGCACATTGGAGATCGCCCCTCATTTGGACGAGTGATTCTGCGCAGATACAGTGAACTTCCGGTTAAAAAAAAAAACGGTGCAACGAAAACATACCCAGACACTCAATGTATGGTATATCTTCCTGCATCTACCATAGAAATTATCCAAATGTATAGGAAAATATATATCATACATTGAGTATTCGAGATAAGAACTCACCATCATGAGAAGTTTGTTTGGCATCCAACCGAAATGGGGCGCAAAATATGTGGCCGAGATGAGTGCAAAGGATCAAAAACTTCATATGTCAAATTTCAACAAAGGTTTGTCCTAGGCACAGTAGAGATAATGGAAACATCACATTTCTTTATCTTTTGGTTTTCGTCATATCCAGCGTTGCACCACGTCGCCGCGAATTCGAAGCCGTGCGGAGTCGTTGTGGAATGTTGGTTGTTGGTTAGACGCCAAAGGCGGACACAAACTCTGTAGGCACTTCCTTTTTCAGAGGGTCGCTCCGATGACTGAATTGATGAGACCGGATTTTTTCGGTTATAAAAAAAGTGCTTGGAGATTTATGAAGAAGCTCCAGGAAATAGTCATGAAGAACACTTGGCATGTCTAGTGTGGACATTCCAGAGTCTGTTCCAAAAGCAAAGAATGTGGGATAATACAAGAAACTATTAACTCAAAACACATTGCCAAAGTGTTAGGATTAGCAAGTCTTGAAACCTAAATGTTGGAAAAACCCAACACCATGATCCCCTAAAATAGGTCACCATGATCCGCCACTTCATTTCCATAGACAAGCAAAGCCACCGTCCTGAGAGAGGTTGCCGAGTTGCCGTTGGGGTGGGTAAGTTGAGGGCAAGCCCCCTGACCATCCAGAGCGGGATGAAGCAAACCACAAACCACCAGACCAGAGAGTTCAAACAAAAATACGGAAAAAGGCACTTTTTGCGGATGAGGGCCACAGAGAGGGATGTGAAAATTTTTGATTTCAATCTCAGATTTTTTTTTAGAAAGTTGTGAATATCACAAGTCATCCACATCTTTCGAAAGGGCCGTTTTCTTATAATTTCAAGGCGCAGTTTTCTACAGTCAGCAACGGGTGCGAGAAAATCATCCAACACTTTTAGCATTGGAATCTTGTTTTTTGGCTATATGTTGTATTTATATATATATAGAGACATATTTACATTTGTATATGAACTTTACATGTTTTTGTTCCACAGAGAAGTAGGAATTGTTGATGACGGATTGGTATCCTGGTCTCCCTTGTGTCTTTATAATGAAACCTTGGGTTTTTGGCTCAAAACCTATAGGCAGTCAGAGCTCATTGTATAGTATTTCGGCTTGAAGTATATGTGAATACACACTTTGCTATGTTGTCCTGCATGTGTAGATAGGCATCATTGCAGTTGATATACTTTACGCCATTGTGTACAGTGGTTATGACTTTGACGAGTTCAAGATACCGCTACCACCCCAAGAGTGAAGAAACATGAATACAATTTCCGAAAACTAACATGACTCATAGCCATTGAACAAAAATCCGTGTGTTGACTGGATCTGAAACTTCTTGACTGGATGGTTAGTTTTGGATAGTTTTGGGGGGTTGGAAAAAAACACGTTTAGTTTTGTACTCATCCAATCTCCAGCTGAAAAAAATTGTCACATTGCAGAAAAACGCCGGTTTTTCCATGACCGGCGTGCGGAGGCTCAGGAAATCCGTTGGGAACAGGGCAGCAGCAGTGTTTCTTTTGTTTTTTTCGCAAGTGGTAAGCATCAATCAATGTGTTTGGGATGTTTTGAGTTTGGAGATCAACAATTATATGAGCATCATGTTGATTAGAGCGGTTGGGTGGGTAGGCTGGCAGTTCTGAAAACGAATAAACTGTAGAAATATTGTAATTGTAAACGGACACACACAATATTATATACACGAGAGAGGAGGTTCGGTTCACTTTTCGGGCGGTGGGCAGTGCTGGTTCACGTTTCTCAGATGGATTCAAATTGAACGTTTGCCTTTGTTGCATGTTTGTTTTTGATGTTGGATGCAAGAAGTTGACTTGCATCACTCTCATGGACCCTTGGTTCTTCGCGTCATCATGTTGATTTTGGAGATGCTCCATATAATCCTCCAGTGTTTTCATTTCCAAGTCCCCAAATGTTTCATTGCAGCTGCCCAAGGGTAGGACTGGGGAATTCCTTCCATTGAATGATCACCCATTTCACATGCAACATCTAGGGACATAGGTCATGTCATGTCAGTGATGTACTGACTGATGAAGTCGAAAGGAAAAACAACGTGACAATGCAAACTCCTCCATGTAGACGATTGATGTGGGTTTCCAAATGGGCAAATGAATCACCATGTCACCGCCATACCAATCCTGTTGCTCTCGCATTAGGTTGTGTCCCTTTTTATCCTGAACAGTTTGGTGTCTCAGTGCGATTTTGCCCAGTTGTTGTTTGGTGAAATGAGAACTCTAAGCAGTTGGTGACATCCAAATTGTGAGTATGTACAAATTCAGCTACTGTGTTTTTTGTCATTACCAATTGCCAAAACAATCAGATATCAGATTCGCATGTTTGAGTCTCTGAAACTATAGAGTTGAAATTGTACAGGAATCTCTTAACGGAAAAAATGCTCTAACGTTTCCTGCTCTGATAATATTTGACAATGCAGTTTGGAATATGTTTGGATGTTTATGCAGCGTGCCTGGTGCTAATTTGCATTTTTTTTGTTGCTGGAATGTCTTTGTTGATTCTGGTTTGTCGTTGCTTAGTGTGCTACGTATACATTTGAACATATGTTCTACATGTTGTGTTGCTGTCAAGTTGTGATTGTCATGTGATCACAATCACAGGAGTCAAACAGGGTCACGCTGCAGGAAATGGATCTTTGATTTATAGTTTGGAAACGCAGGCAAGGGAGCTGTGGGCATTTCAGACAGCTGCAATCTCACAAGTCATTTAAGGAATTGTAATCGTTCTGGTGCCACATGTTTTGCCTTTTTTGAGGGAAGAGGATTTTCAATATATTTTGGATTCGTCACATTTCCGTACATGTTTCTTGTTGGTAACTATGTATGTCCAACCATATCCTATTGTGTTCTAAACATGTTCGGCCATTTGGATGTTTTTTTTCTCTCCGATAGGTTTACAAACACGGCAACAAAACCGCAAAACTTGTGTGAATCTCACATTGGATGTTAGGATCCATTGCCACCGATCCACACGTAACAACTCCTTCCGACTTGGGCAGGCTTCCACACAACTATCGTCCAACGATAAGATTCGTTTGTCCTCCACCTTTCACGGTGCCCCTGATGAGTTTGAGGAAAGTGTGTGGAGAATGGTGAGAGCTGAAACTGGCTTAGACTTAGAGAGGATGAGATTGTAGACTGAACATGTTTACATGTTTGTGTTTTCCCATTCTGGTGTTGACTTGAAGTTTGCAAAGCTTACAATGATCCAAGTGTTATGTTTATGTCACGAAAAAATACTCTAGTCTAGACCCTCTTATAAGCTTTATTTATCTTTATTTATGTTATAAGTTATTGGCCATGTTTTTCTCGTCAAAGCGCACAGATCGTCCATTTGCATGAAAAAAGCTATAGACCCTCTTGAGGTCATGTGACGGTGTTTTGAGACCATTTGTTCCATTGTTTGCACCATGACTGTGTGGAGTATTTCAGATTCAAGATCTCACCACACTAGATGAGTACCAGATGAGCAGAACAGAACAAACAAGAATTCCCTCTCTTCCAGTGGCAGATTTGTTTTCATTGACTCAAAATTGGTGTAGTGGATTTCAGTTGAACAAAAAATGGAAATCAAGAGTTTTCCAAGAAAAGAGACTTGAAGGTCATAATCACCCATAAGGTACAGTATAATCACCCTTAATAAGTTCAAAATCAAAAGGGTCAATTCGGGAATTTGAGAAGGGCAATAATCTCCCATTACTGATAGGAACTTTCTTCCTGTTGATTGGCATCCTGGATTGATTTCCCCTTGGGGTGCACGTAGTACCTCAGGCATTAGCGCCATTGCAGCTCAAATTTCTCCGGTGCGACGGAGTGGAGGTTAGAACATTTTGGAAACGGGAAGTTGGGGGAAATGGGTTTTCTTTAAAGGAAGACTGGTGGAGAAGAGTACCACTTGTTTGGAGAATTTATATATATAACTAAGGACTAAGAACATGAAACATCAAGAAACTTCCACGGAATCAAACAAAAGTGTTCAGATGCAACAAGGATGTGATGTTTTTTTCTTTTTTGGTCTTGATTTGATGGATTTAGTCTATAAATGGTGGCTTGCAGGGTGACTAGCTACTCGTACGACATTTCAGATATGTGCTTCTAGTCTCCATGCCTTTCATGGCTACTGTAGATGAAAAGTCGGACCTGGCAGCAAGCTGCAAGCAGTGTTTGTGGTCAAAGGATGTCAAAGGCATTTTTTTAGATCCAAAATGCTGAAAGATCAATTTTTCCATCATTTTTCCGTTGCAGCTGTGAACACCTCATTGTAGATGCTGGCTGAACTGCCTTTAGCACATCCTTCCAAATTCAAATGAGATGGTGTTCTTCGTACGGACAAAATGCCCTAAACCCCACATAGAAGGTTAAAGTGCCAAGGAAAAACGACACAACAGCATGTTGAAATCACTACGTATGTATACAATGAATGATGAATCAACAAGACGGCTTGGAAACTGTTGCAAATGGTTCATCATGACCTATCCAATTGCTACAAGATACCTTCACAGACCTGAGGATTTGGTATGTTGCCCTAATTCTCTACAAAATTAAAATTTCCGGAAACAAGGCAAATTTCAAGCGTTTACAGATTTACATATAGTCAATTCTGTTTAATTTGCGATGATATAATTCAGGCTCAATCCAACCACGTTTGTTTTTTCTCTCCAAAAAAAATCTGGACCCAACCAAGCAAACTGGACAGAACGTGTATCCAAACGATGCAATGTGTTTTTGTTTTTCATAGCGAGAGTGCCGTTTTTCTTTGTGCGAAAAGATGTCCAGGTGCATTCAGCTTCTTGCAAACGACTGGCATTCGAACTTTGGATGCGGACACGTCTCGCGGCTAAATATGTTTTTTGCTCCTTTTCGACTGCTGGTGTTAATGAAAATAATCACCAAAAAAATACGAGGGATATATGAACATTGTGTATCATCCTCTACATTTGCACATAGTACCTAACTCATAGAACCCCCCTGAAAGCAAAATGACACTCGCAATTTTCACATGATCTGGGTCAGACTCCCCGTTTCTGAAAGGGGACGTTTTGTTTTTCAATGTTTTTCAGGGCAATGAAAAAAGCTTTGAGGTGATGTTTGGCCATCAACCCAAGTTGATGAACACTCGTTTGAGTCCTGTGGCCAGGGGCAACCAATTGAGAACTTCAATTAGTTGGCTTTAGGTCGTGAATTTTCACAGCAATACACCCTTCAGAAAGATCTAACATGCCCAGTTTTTCATTGCAAATGGTAGTTTTATAGACATCTCCTAGTAAACATGTATTACTAATCCTGATGGTCACTGCTACTGGAAGGGGGCCATACCTGAAACGTACCGTATATGTCTTTTCTTTCAGAAAACGTGGGTCAAGAGACATACAGATTGAAGGTTTAACACAGCATGGGTGTTTCAATTCTCATTAGTGTCGAAACCTGGTTTTTGTGGTGCCTAGGTTTCGATTGCAATGCTTCCATACAGCCACCCTCATGAAGATTTTTTGTGTGATGCTTCCGCTCGGCAACCCAGCAGTTTGCAGAAGTGTTTTCATCATGCACCTCAATGGTCACTGATGACCAATATAAACGACTTCATGTTTGGAAAATTGTTGTTGCGAAACATGTCAAAAAGCTTCGTTGCTCAAACGGTTTAGTTGCTTGTGATTTTGTATGAAAGTTTTACAGTTTTACCTGTTTTTTCTTTGGACAACGTTTTTTTGACATTCAGGCCATATGTGGACGCAGAGGTGCTTCTGCGACAGGCGCATGGGGTTGATGGAAACCTCGGGGAGATGATCCAATTTGAAGAGCACATAATTGTCCAAAATTTGAGTTGTTAAATTTCCAACTAATAGTCAATATATGTCAATACTACTTGTTACAAGTTATTTGCAGATTTTTCATGATTTTTCTGCAGTATGTGGATGAGAAGTATGTCACACAACTACAGATACGAAGAGTAGTTTACTATATGTCCTTTCTGCAAATGATTCTCATAGGCAACAAGCCACAAAGCCATGTCGCCCCCATAGGGCCCTACAAAGTTTATGAATTAATATACTCATGTTCAATTTTTCAGATAGATGTGCAACTGTTCAAAAAACTTTGAAAAAGCCTTTAAAAAATAGCCATTTGAATCAACGGATCATTTTTCGGATCTGTTTTTTCTCAATCCTAAGAGGGTCACTTTAACGAAAAGTTGCCTGTTTTGCAACGCCGAATCCTTGACCATTTGCAGGTTTACAGCCACTACAGCGACTATGTGTTGCTTGGTGCGAAGTGTCATTGCCTTGTGTTGTCACGCTAAACCAAAAATGGTGCCCGTTTTTTCGGTGTTTCGGTGTTTCCGTTAGACAGATGCTTGTCCAACTCTCAAACTGCGGCCGTTTGAGTAGTGGCGTTGCTGTCAGATCTGTTGCACTTTGAGGTTGAAAAATCCTTTCTATGAGCTGGATATGTCGCTTGGGCAGAAAAGTTAAAGCTGTGACAGATGTTGAGATACATGGTCAAATTGCACAGCGAGAAAGTGATGATGATGATGATGATGATGATGATGATGATGATGATGATGATGATGTTTATGATGATGATGTTTATGATGATGAACGTAAGACCCTTCATCGCTAGGTCCCTCCCTGGATTATCATCAAATATTGTTACTTACCGAAAAAAAACATATCCAAGAGTCGGTTATAGTTTCAAAATTCAAACGTGGTCTTACGCAGTGTTACTATCCATAATGCAAACAAATTCAATATTTGCTAGATAGATCTTAGATCTATATAAATGGTATCTTCAGGCACTTTTGATGAATCTGATTTGGTTTTTGCAAAGTACCTACCGGTATTTTTGGAGGGATGTGAATCTTCCATTGAAGAATCACCATAGTCTCCAGGTGGTGTAAACACTATCCTCGGTGGCAAGTTGAAAGCATCAATTTGAGTGGATTGAATCATCTTGGATCGCAGAATGACAATCTTTGGATTGTTGATGTGACTTTTTTTAATAGATTCTACCATAGTAAATCACCATGAAATTTCAGCATTTGGGGAATATGTGTGTCTTTTTTTGCAAACACCTTAAGCAAATCAAAGCAATTCACCATGAATTCAATCACATGATGCCTGTTTTGTTCAAGGCCAATCCGATGTGAACCATTTGAGAAGGAGGCAAACAAAAGTTGAGCTTTGGGGAGTTTTGGACAATTTGTTGGAAAAAAACAATACAGTTTGGGTTGAATGTCATGCTAACAACCTTGGAGAGGTGTGCTTGGTTTTTGGCAGTTGTTGATTATGTTTGTTGCATTATGTGTTTTGTTTTTGGGGGGGGATGGAAATATGTCACCATACGTCCGTGTGTGGTACAGTTTGCCCACATTCACCATGAAAATCTACCAAATGTAGGTAAATATAGCATACATGGATCCTATGGGAATAATCAATTTATTCTTATTGAGGGGCCATCCGAAAACAGATCTATCGCTGAGTTTTTTTTGCCGAAGATCACTCCTTTGACCTGGCAAAATATATGACCAAATCATTCAAAACAGACTTGCCATATAATATGTGATATGTCTATAAGGATATGTTTGTATAGATTCAAATCTTAAAGTTCCTGTATGACAAAGTACATAATTGTTGTAAAGGAAATCTGATGATATGCGTGGCATTTTTTTATGGCGTACCCTTCTCACAAAGAGTGGTAGAATTACCTGGCAGAAAGGGCAAATTCAAGTCCTGCTTTCCCAAGGACAGAAACTTTCCAATATTTCTGGTTTCAAGTAGCTAAGATGGAACACCTACTGGGTACTTTATATGATGTTTTCAGAAACAATTGCCATGCAAAATCCCCAAATGACATCCACAAGATACACAAGGGTCATCAGTTGGTGAGTTTACTTGGCAAGGTGCAAAGGAGCCTCAATGACTTTACCTCCAACAAGTAAAGCCGAAAGGTTTTGCAAAGGTGGCTTTTCTTGTTTGCAGCTGTGATGCTAGAAACCAACCGAGA
>DF239259.1:182577-247995 GCA_000507305.1 Breviolum minutum Mf 1.05b.01
ATCCAAAACAGGGCCCAAGTCTGTCCCAATTACCGGCTTTGGAGCAGACGTCATTGTTTTATTGACGTGATTGTGATACAAATTTGCTGAACCTTCATTTTTATTTTCATACATAATGGTATTGTGATTCTATACGAGTTGATAATATCACTTCATCCTTGCATTAATTATGAGATTTTTTGCATTGTGATACGTTCTGTTTTTATTACGCTATATCATGGTGGCATGATGGTAATCAAACTGTTTTAACTTGTTTTGTCCATTTGTCCATAACAACAATCTCACAAGTCATTTAGTGCATATAATACATACCAAACACTAGGAAATACTATGAAAATTGTACATGATAGTAGATGCATCAGAATGCAAAGATATTTGCATTTCACCGCCTTCTATGTTTGGTAGCTGCTCTTCGGCTCTTCACCTATTCCTTCACCAGGCCCGAAAAACCGCCGGTGGAATATGTGGCACCACAGCACCGTCGGCATTTAATCTATTTGGCGACTCGGCACGCAGATGGGAGCCTCCAATGGAGGGGTGTTTTGGGGTTTTTTGAAGATGACGCCACTTTTTGAGGGAAATCTCGGATTCTGAGGGTTGATCAGATCTCCAATCGGCTTATCAGCGATGAATCTTCATGGATGATATGGATATGTTTTTCCCAGCTTCAGGTTACGGAGATCACTTTTGATAAGTTCACATGTCACGAGTTGAAGCCAAAAATCAGTGGATCAGAATTTTCTGACAAATCACTGCTCGTCTAATCACTGCTTGTATTGGCGTTGATATTGCTATAGGTTACATGCTAAAATATCACTTTAAAAAGTAATCGCTTCCTTCAACTGGCAGATTTTAGACAACACTTCCTACCAAAAAAAACGTTCCACGAGAAGAAAAAAAACATGGTTCAGCCGACTCCTCTTGAGTCATCATGTCAGTTCATGGTCCCATCATGGTCTTGTGACAACGAGGCCCTTTATAGAGATAAAGTGGATCAACATCAGGCCAACCCATCCGGGTCGGTGGGGATCCTGCACCTTTCAGGCCTTTGTAGGTCATGATGAGGAACAAATCACGGCGGGATTAACGCATAGCAAACCAAGAAAGCTTGTGGAGATGATTCGAAGAGCACGGATGTATTACTTCATCATAATTGTTTCTGTTATTGTTACTCATACAGCAGCTAGGATAATGCCCAAGTACTGGCCTGTTGTTTTTTGCTTTTCACAGTACTTTCCAAGTGCACGAGTGTCAATACGCCAACACCATACTATCTGAGTGAGCTATGCGCATTCCCCTCTTTCAACGTCTCTTAAAGTTTCAGTATCACTAGCTCCGAAGTTGGATTTCAACATTGAAACCACTTTGCAAAATGCATAGATTGCAAGATTTTATTAAACCTCCAGAGACCCAACATATCCCACCTTGGGATAAGGAAAATCATCGACTCAAAAATGCCGGATATGGGACAGTTCCCAGGAGGCTACTATACTGAGTGGAGAGCTCATGAGTTCTGGACAAATATCATCAAAATCTATTTAATGCAGGTTTTCGGCCTCCTCCCCATGGTTTGAAGTTGGATGGTTGGAGATGGTGAAGACCTTAACTGCCTTTTCCCCGGCTAGGCAGCTATGTTGGCAGCAACCACGGGTGGTGTTTGATGCCAAGGGGAGAGGAGTTCCGTGATTTTTGTTTTTGGTTTTTGTTGTCAAGACTCTTTGGGACCAACAGAAGAATTTCAACGAATACACATTCACCATTTCTGTTGCTGATTCCATTTCGGACTTTTACCATTCCACCACCAAGTTTTTGGTGAAACCTCTAGGGGATACGTATAGTATAGATGCCCGACGCCCGACTTGAAAATTTTGTCAAAAAGAGTCGTCTTTTTGCCTTCAATGTGATCAGAATAATTAAGTTTGGACACAAATTGAGGAAAAACATGTTTTTGACCACAAGATACAACAAAAATATTGGTCGTTGTTATCACACTTCTCCTTTATTTCTATATGTACGTAGTTGTTAATTATGTATGTATATGTACACAGTCCCCTTGTATTCTTGGAGATATCCATCACAAGTTGCATATGTCATGTCAATGCACCCCGCAGCACGTCTGTCAGTCCAAACGAGGCACCCAGTGGACCATCGCAATTGCCAGAGGCAGTTGAGACGTGTGTCACGTTGTGGTATGAAGGAAGCGGAAAACGTTTCCCTTTTGTAATATGAGAAAAAACACTTGAGATGGATTTGGAGGTACTTGTTTTTGGACAACAAAATCAGTATATCAATGAAGTTTCTGTATTTTTGATTGGTGCCTTCTTTTTGAGTTGCACTTGGTGATTCATGTCACCTTATCTCTCACTAGTCTGAATTCGATCTTCAGCTCCTCGATTCAACATGCCAGTTTTGATGGGGGAAATCACATGTTTCTGTTTTTGAGATAGCCTTATAATTGAGAACCCAACTTCTTTGGGGATATGCACAACATTGTACATTACTGTGCCGACCAGTTTCCATTGCGTGTAGACCTTTTCCACTAACCGTGGCAAATGAAGGTTTATAGGAATTTCCTACACTAAAAAATGTAAGCATTTCCTGGTGGAAACACTGGAATCCTGGGTCCCAGGGGGACCATACCTGAAACCTATGGTTTTCCATCACGTGTTTTTTTGCCGCCGAGAAATTGCTACCAGGCTGCACAGAGTTTAGCTGCAACTACAGGCACGAAGTGTAGGGGCAAAGTAACGGGGGTCCGTTTGTCTTTTGAGAACGGCCAACAACAATGAGAGACACCCAATCAACATCTTGCCAACCAGGGCCTCCTAGTTGGATTGTAGGTAGGTTTTCTCTTAAGATTTGTTTTTTGTTGTTGATTTTCAATCTATTTGATTCATCCAAGTTGTGTCAGATGTGTTTTTTCCGTTGCTTCCGGGAAGATGAGAAAATGACGACATCTCATCTCGCTTTCCAGTCGCTCTGCCAACCTCGCCGTTGGAGGTCATTTTCCAGTGGAGGAAGGAAGCCTTGAAAGCAGGTACCTCATGGAAGGGAACCAGACACGTTGAGGGTTTCAAATTTCGAGGTCTTTTTCGTTGTTTCAATCGTTTCTTTTGTTTCAGAAGAAAAAGGGTGTGATGATTGTGATGTTTTGGGGTCAACATTGGATGGTTTCATAAAGAGTTGTTTTTCAAATACTCCTTCATATCATGGCAAATCCAGATCATTCTGCATCCATATCATGGCTTTTCTTGTGTGGAACCCAAAAAATGCTTCACACTCCTGGGAACCAACATCATATCTCCTTCCATAGGAAAGATGATCTTCGGGCTTACCCGTTTGGTGGGTTCCATGTATCCATTCCCTGGATGGTTCAACCCTTATTGATTCGGCCAGGCGTTCACAAACCTTGGCTCATACAGCTGCGGAACGGGGATCCCAGTAGACGGCAACCGATTGCTTGGATACCTTATTGAGATCAAGAGAAGTGGATACTTGTACCAAATGTAAGATATGGTTAAGAGTAACTCTGTTTGGGTGATTTTGGGATGAACATTACCGGATTTGGATAATTTTATTTTCAGATGCATTGCACTGCAATTCTTTGTCATCATCGACCAGGACATTGTATGGAATTGTATCCTGAAGTCACTGTATTTGCTTGCAAGCTATAATATTGGAGAAAAGATGTGATGCAACCTCATGGACAAAACCTGATATACCGTATCAGCATTTACGAGGAAAGACCCGCCAGAATTTGTTGATCCCATGACGTTAGGGAGGGTAAACCCTGTAAGTCAAAGACGATTAAAATCATGGTCCCATGGAATTGTTGATTATAAATCCCTATCTGCTAAAATCATGGTCTTTGATGAAAAACCGGTTCTTTTAATGGTCGACTTGGATCAATCAATCAATGCACATCATATAATAGTCATGTTCAAACTCAATTCCCTTGCAACAAGTGCATGGTTTGGGCTTGGTAATGTGATAAAATTGATATAATGTAATGACCCCGGGGTAAACAAATCCCAAAGAAGAAACATCTCCAGGAAATTCTCCAGCGATCTTAGGTCAAGGCCAGTGGCATTGGCTTGGACGAACACGTCGAGGTGGTTGGTTTTTTTCGTAGTGCGGGTGCACACAAAAAAGGATGGCATTATAATATATGATTGTATAATCATTTCGCCAAATATAGTATTATATTATATTTCAATATATTCATGTTTAAACAGATTACTATATGTTTTTTTGATAATTACCTCATATGTCTAGGTACACTCAAGAGCAATTTAATATATGCTTTATGATTATCCCGCATTCGGGAATTCAAAAACCATCCCAGGTTCCAACTCGGACGACGCAACGAGGTGAAACGTCTTGGGAAACTCTTCGACGAGTGGATCGAGATGACCAAGCAAGACGTGGATGAAGTGTCATGGAAGCAGGGAAAGATATGGGTGTTTCCAAAAATAGAGGTACCCCAAAATGGATGGTGAAAATAATGGAAAACCCTATTAAAATGGATGATTTGGGGGTACCCCTATTTTTGGAAACACCCATATGGAACATATCATAGGATTATTTTTGTAATTTGTTTTGGAATATACCAGACCTAAACCGAAACCTATTTTCCTAGTTTGAGTTCAGTGTACTTGATTCATAATATTCCACTTGATTCTATCTTTATCTAAGTGGTGGTTTCAAACAGTTTTAATTTTTACCCCTACCTGGGGAGATGATCCAATTTGACTAATATGTTTCAGATGGGTTGGTTCAACCACCAACTAGTTATGGTCAAGTTTGCATAGATTGTATTAGAGACATTTTTCAACTATATACTCGTAGTCATTTTGAAATCACTCCGTCAACCAGGTCACAGACTTGCCTCAAGACCCTATGGTGTTTTTTCCGTATGTTTTTTCTGTACAAAATAGGTTGAAGCCAACTCAATTGGTGCATTTTTGCACAGCAAAAAAAAAAAACATGGTCTTTGGCCCATCCCCTGAGCGAACTGTCAAGGATGAACCTATGACCCGTCTTGTTCCCACTCAACCCACCCTTTGATGGGGAGTAATGCCTTTGTACCTTGCAAACCCTGGAAAAAACCCGTCGAACATCCTTGATGACTTGATTTGGAACGGTCGTATCGTGCCATCTTTGGATGGATGGCTTTCCGGTAAATTCCATTTGCCACAGGCCTCTATGACATGGATTGGAAGTTACTGTAATTATATTGAAAACACAACATCTTAGTGCTCCCGTTGTGTTATTTAACACCATTGCTTCCTGCAGAAGTTTAACTTGGTCGGATAGTCATTGTGTGATGTGAATTGGTGTTGCCAACAGTGTAAACATCTTATTTCCTTCAAGTAAACAGGGATTCAAACTGGATCAAGAAGGTATATATGTCAAGGGTCAAAGTGCTGCTTTTCAAGGTCTATGAAAAGCTTGGCCTCAACCGAGAAGGTTCTGGGAGTTTCTGGAGGATTGTTTTTAATGTTTGTTTCCAAGAGTTTCCCATACCATCCATGTATGGTACGGTATATTTACCTACATTTGTTTGATTTTTATGGTAAATGTAGGTACCCATACCATACATGGATGCTACGAGTTTTAAAATAACCAATTCAACAAATCATTAAAGACTTGCCACTGCCTACTGTGTTAGCATAACCAGAAATTGGCAATTTTGGGACAGGAAAGGGTGTTGATTGGTGGGGATACGGGATGCCAGTCAAACAATGTTTAGGAGGATACGATACGTAAATCTTACTAGAAGCTCTACATGTTGACAGGATCATCAATGTGCAGATTTCCCAACGGTTTCGCTTGCAGGTGCCAAAACCTTACGCCCCAATGGCAGGGCTGAAGCTTGGCGATGAACTAGATCTCAAACTTCAACGTGATGTGTTTCCCAGAAAGTACTCACTGATTTTTTTGTGAAGGAATTCAGCAGACGAAATCAATCAAGTATCTTGGGTATAATGTGATTACCATGATTACCCTAATAGAGTCAAAATAGGTGAAACGGTTTCCAAAAGAGGTAGGTTAGTGCAAGGGGCCTATATAAATCAATATGCAAACACGAGTTTTTTGGCACAATCTGAGGTTCGACCGGGCCGCAAGAACACCAAGACAGTACGAGGTCCGTTGTGATGCGTGTGGACTTTTGGTTGGTTACAGGATGATGGGAGTGGGGACTAGTGGACTTTTGGTCTGTTGATTGGTTGATGGATTGATTTTGTGTTTTCTTTCATTGATGTTTTTTGTTCTGGATTGACTTATGCAATGACTATGCATATATGCATATATATATGATATATCATGATATCATATGATAATTATTGATCATTATTGTTACTTATTGATTGGCTCACACAAGATATACTAAGGAAACACTCCCGTGTATAGGGGTGCATTTTTCCAGTGGTGCATCATTATTGACAAGCATGTAAGGTGTGGCACTGGGAGTGCATGGATCGCGTACTAGATGAGGGAATTGTCTCACTTGCACATGCAGAATATGCAACAAAGACAATTGAAAAGCGCAGAGCAGGAAAGTAGCAATTGCACCCTCCCAGCAAATCTGCCAGATTTTCAACTTTCATATTCTTTTTGAACATCATAGAGTCATATAACAAAAGTGTTACAACTATTTCCTCGATCTTCCTCCATATGTTGTCAATATTCCACATGTCACCTCCTGTCAGCGTGTGTCAGGTGGCCGTACCGATGTACGTAGCCCCTCACGGAGTGGCTATCCACCAGTGCAGGCAAAAGATGGTCGGTGATGTGATGTGATTCGTATCCTCCCTGAAACCCACGGGGGAGTTTGCCTCATTGTCCTGGATGGATATCCTTTAAAAGGACATGTCATGTGTTCCAACCATTGATGGCATATCTGAAAATATCTGAAATATAGGATATCCCAACAGGAAATTTAAAGAAACATTTTCCAACCATTGATTTGCGGGGGGCGAGCTGTTGGTTTTCGGGAGGGTGGTGTATAAGTATTATCAAACAACACATAGATATTAGTGGGATATGTTTGGGACATGTTTGTGCATGTTGGAGTTACTTCTAAAATCTCTACTGGACATTTCACTCAACCATCTCCATGAAGTGTCTACCATCAAATTCGGAACCACATGAAATGGAACCCGAGTATCCAATAACCCCTGCGAACACTCTATCATTTAAGATGACTGGGTCTCAAGGTTGTTTATCAACATATTCCCATTACTAACTATTCATGTTAAGAAGTAAAACAGGTCCTTGCTAAGGTCAATTTTTGGGCATCAACCATTCCTTTAATCTCTTAACACCACGAGGAATTTTCTGGAGGAAACCCCCCTTTCTCCTGCCGCGGGAGGAGATGCAGGACACAATGCCTTTGGAGGCAAGCATATCTTCCCTGAGAAGCTGTTGTCTTCAATGGGGAGATTTACCCCAGCCGAAAATTAACATGTTTCCCCTCAGAAAAGGTGTGAAATATCATCGTCCAAAAAATCAACGTTCAGGGGATGTGTTAGTTTGCAGGGGGGTATATAAATAGATTCAACAGATGCATACCCCATACACTACCTACATGTATGATGTATGGTGTATTTATCTACATTTACTCAATCAAGTATATATACCTACATGTAGGTGAATAGAACATAGATTGAGTATATCTATGATAAATATGAAATGGTAAGGGTATTTTCAAATCTGGCAGGATGACAAAGTCATAGTGTTTACTGATCAAGGTCAATAGCTATGCCTCTTCCGTTCAAGCTGCATTTTTCCAACTCTGTTTCCTTAAGAACGCAAGTTGAAATCATCTAGAACGATCCAACATGATCCAAGCGATCTCTATCATGCCACGGCTGTTTAGAAAACCATGTTTTCTCCAACAAGTAACCAGATTTTGAGTCTGGCTGAAGAACTCTCATGTCAGGCCATGAATTTGCGCAAAGTTGCAAGAGCCAGGGATTTGCACACTTTGAAGCAACCCAAAGCTCTTTTTTGACGTTGCCAAATTGTAATTTTGGCTAGATGTGTGATGATTTGTGTAAACTCATGCGAAAAGGTTTACATTTACATCACAGCAATGCCTGCTTTGAGATCTCGGAAAACTGGCAAGTTGACGAAATTTCCAGGCAACTGCTAGCGCGACGGCGACCACTACCTTCGGTGCAATGAGTCAGGTGAACAGGACATGTTTTGTTATTATAGTCATACATAGAAATGTTGGTGTGAGGCCAGTGTCACTTTAAAAAGGATTATGTTACTTGGCAATTTGTTTTTTATGCATTCAATGCATATTTCTATGCTATCTATCATCTTGATGTTTTGTAGATTAGCAGCAAAGATCCTAAAGAACTTTATGAGCACCGTCTAACATGAAGTAAGTGAAGTCTGAAGCTCTGTGATAAGATGTATGTTTGCACACTTTGATAAAACATCCATCATTTGTAGTCTACTACGACTTTATAAGATTTTTTGAACTACAAATGTATGTTACTATCGCATACTTACTAAGATGAATCAGAGGGCGATGATCTCATTTCACTTGTGGAAAATCAACCGCAACGACGCAACCGGGCAAGCGGCCAGGGGTCCATGCCATCGCCGCGACGATTGAATCCTGATCGGAAAAAGCTGGACTGATTGGAAATGGGGGCTGGAAGACTGACATCAGTTGTTTTGGTGGCAGATCTACCAGGGGTCATATGAAACACCCATGTTGGAGGGATCTAACAATGCAAATGTATGGAAACAAATTGAAGGATGTTTCATTGCATTAGTGCATTGAGGGATCTACTCCCATGAAAACTAATATGGCTGGCTGGAAAAACGCGATATTTAATGGGAGATACGTCTTTAAATGGTTGTTTTTTCATGTTTTTTCTATTGTCATGTTGGTTTTCATGGTGTATATTTGCAGAATAGTGCAAAATATGATATATCCTGCATTTGTTGAGATGTTGGCAGATACTTCATAGATGTTTGATGATGATGATGATGATGATGATGATGATGATGATGATGATGATGCTATTTTGCATTGAACTAGGATTTTCAGTATATGAACTGGTGCAGAAGTTTTGCCATCAACCACTACAGCAGTGGTAGCATTCAATATCCGTTCTATCAAAGACTATTCCTGTTTGCTTTTAAGGATGCCGGTGATTGTGCCACAGTGTATCCAAATCATCAGAACTTCTCCAAAAACAAAACATCCAAAGCAACTTTACAACTAGTGAATCGATTTCAAAAATCAAATGGTTGTTTTAAACAAAAACATTAAAAGTCTGAATGTTTCGTTCAGCAAACCAGCATGAAGTGTGTCCATTTCTACATGCTTAGACTGCTACCCCACAGGAGCGACTCTGGACGGTGTTAACAAATCCCAAGGTGAGGAAAGTTCGGGTATGAGTGGCATCTAGTGGATTATAGAATATATGTAATGATGCAATAAAATATAGAAAACACTTGAGAAATGATGTATACAGTGTTTTAGATAAATTATTTATATGACATAATGATAGTATTATTAATGTTTGTATAGGTGTTGTTGTGTGTGGGTCGGTTTGCATTTTGTGTGTTTTTGTGTGTTTTTGTGTTGGGAGGATCTTCCATGACTCCATGTTTTAATTTGGGAGCAATAGATTCATACCTTGATACACAAACTCATCGATGCATGCACAGGCACATTGATACATAGCATGCATGCATACACAATCATACAAATTGTGTGTGAGATCTATTGCGATGCATCCAATGCTATTCTCATCAGTGTGTGATTGTTACATGGACACTGCTATCATCCATGGTGGGAGCCTCGCGAAGCAGGTGAGATGTGCGAGTTTGACTGACAAGGCAAAGTTTTGGAGGGATTTTTTCGGATGGTGGATAATAAGTGGATGAATAGGTGTTTTAGTGTAAATGTTTGTTGCCAGCATTGGGTCAAATATTTAGATGATGATGATTTGGATCAGTTTTTTCATTTTACTATAGGACATACATACAGTTTTTGTGTTGGTAGCTTCAAGCTAATGCTATTTTTCTCTTTTTCCACTGAGGTAGAGAGGCAGAGATGGTGAAAATTATCAGATCCTTCACTAATATAGTATGAACATATCAAATATGGGAAGTATTTTTGTGTGACAAACCAAAATAAGTGGTTATTCATATGGATGTTTCCGAAAATAATGGTACCCCCAAATCATCCATTTTAATAGGGTTTTCCATTATAAACCATCCATTTTGGGGTACCCCTATTTTTGGAAACACCTAGATATGTTCCAAACAAGAGCTTTTGTTAAGTATGTTCCCTTGATGACTTCTAGCCCGCACCCATCTCATTTTTTTCCCATGTCGAAGCATGTTTAATGACTAATGTTAGAGATTGAACATTCTGAAACATATTTTGGTATAGCAGAAATGGTTCTTGTATCACTTATAGAATCGATGTTTTTGTTGCCCAAGGGTGTCACATGGCATGTGGTCAATTGAACCCCAAAAAAAAACATCTCCGAAACACCAACGTTTTGTTGAAAGGCGGGCTATGAGAGGGACCGCCTCATGCCACGTCATATCGAGGTGGGTTGCAAAACGGGGAAAAAGCAGTCTCACTATCCTGACCACTGAAGATGCAGACTATTGCTATATGCATCTATAGGCTCGTATATGATTTTTCCAATATATATACATAGTAATATATAATAAATATATATGATATAGTATATATATATATTTATATGTTATATATTATATATTATTTATATATATATATATTGACTGAGTTCTGGCGGTTAGATCCTTGACCCCCCCTAGATCCCCTGGGTCACCTCCAGAACGCATTGCAGGATATATACATATATATATATATACGCTATTCGGATGTTATTGAAGCTTTAGTAGATCAAACAATCCTCCAAACCTGAGCCATGTAATCCTGAGCCATGTGGTGGATTGATGTTTGATTGGTCTGCAGTGACTCAGAAGTTGCGACCAACTTGTGTGTTGATTTACTGTACAAGAGACATTCAGCATGTGTTTTTGTGTGTGTGTGTGTGTTTGATTGTTTCTCAAAGCAGCATTATAATTATATATATTATCATGGCAGACGCTTTCAATGAAATACACATATCTTTTGCTCCCTCAACGCCTTCACTGCTATGTCAATCAAAACCAGGGGATCAAGCCGCTGATGCTCTACAAACTCTACAATGGCCCCTGGCGCTTGGATGTTTGAGGCAAATATATTGTTCTGCAGGATGTGTGTTGGAAGGGTTTTCCACGCAATTGCCTTTTTGTGGTTGTAGTTTTTTTGTTCAGGGTCGATGTGTTTTTTTGTGGCTGATGGAAGTATCCTTAGTTTCAGATTCGGGCGAAATCCTCCCAAAATGACTTTGAATGTTCATACAGTAAAATGATGTAAACTTTGGTTTTGAATTTACATGACATGACATACATAATGATATGCATGATATACATCATGATATACATCATGATATACATCATGATATACATCATGATATACATCATGATATACATCATGCAATGATACACATGATCTACATGCACAGATTGAATTTCTAGAATGTTTGACATTCATGAGATCTACGCCAACGGTGCAAGGAACACCTGAGTTTTCTGACAAAAGGACGTTCAATTTTTCGAGCTCCCAAAGAAGGAAACCGTGATCTTCTTTGTTGGGCGTCCATTCCAAGAAAAAAACACATGAAGAAACAAATTCACCGTGGTGCTGGTTGAACAAAGATTGTTGTTGATTATATTGAATCACGTGATTCTTGGAAACGATATTGAAATGATCCCATTTTGAAGACTCAGTTCTTGTTTTATTCAAATGGGTTGTCATCCCACCATCACCAGTACTTCAAACAGCCTGGAAACATGTTTCATGGATATGTCAATTCATCTCATGGAAATATGAACTGAATCCGATCCATAGATTAGTCAACAAAGCAGATGGACCAGGATAGTTTCGATGATATGAAGGCCAAGATGTTTTATAACTATTAAGATTGCCTTCGATGTTTTTAGATGTTGTTGATGGCCTTCCTTGTAGATGTTGTTCGGCACGCTATTTTTTTCCAATATCTATGGAAACATGGTTGCTTTGGAAATCCCAATCTTTGGCCACAAGTGAATTCGAAGTCCCAATGTTAAGCTCCCATCCTCACAAGCATGAAGGGCATGCGCGTTCCGGACACAGTTTGGAATACTATGGGCGGTAAGTAAACTTGCTGTAGTTCAACAATCAAACCAACCAGCTCATTTTGCCAATCAACTAGCAAAGGAACTATATCAAACAAGAAATATCTAAAAAAATATCGATCGGAAGCTCGCATCAAGATGCTTCAAGTGTTTTTTTGTGTGGCCAGATGTCGACGCCAAAGGCGTCGTAGAGTCGTAAAGCAAAAGGCATGAGGTACATTGAGGTACCAACGAGCTTCAGTGATGAAAAAAGCAGTGATGCAAGCAGCTGGTGGTGTTGGAGGAATAAAGATGATGGAAATTTCAATTATACTTAGTTTCAATGGTCAATAGGCAAAAAGTCATGTTTTCAAATCTCAGTGTTGATGAATTTGATTGAATTTTCTAGACATTTGACATAGACACATGGACTTGTTTGGGAACCCATACCAGCTGATTTTTGGCGAGATCATTGTGATCTATTTCCTGGAAATTGACGACTCTTGACTTGTTGGCTTTGTAAGGTGCACCAAAATTTGAAGGTGACACGTATTTTTTTACTGCGCGTCCCGTTCTCGTACTGGCCTGTAACCATGCGTTTTGGCACGATGCCCTCGTATCGCGACGTCGTGCCACGGGTTCTCAGCCGCGTAGCAACCGGTTGAAGGGGTTGTCAACACGAAGATGAAGACGTTGATAAGAACATACCTTGAAAAGCATCGGAGTAGAAAGCAACAGACATCCCTTCCTGCCATCGGCAAAGATGTGTCCTGTTGCTCCTCCTTTGGTGTATTGATCTTCGGTGTGGGAAAGGTACCAAAAAAAACATCGCTGAAACAGGTTCCTTTGCGACTGTGCTACGAATTGACGGGCCAAATATCACGTAGTCATGCAGTCTCTCTTGCTTTCACTATGTCTGGGCATGGCATGATCAATCTCATCCACACTCCCGCCGAAGGCATGCAAAGACATCCGGAAATCCTACATCGAATGCTCGTTTTGTTCCTCCAGAGTGTTGAAACACATATAGAATGCAAGCAAACAGAACACATCTGGCGTGCGTGCTTGCAAGGTTACATTAAGGTCCATTATCAAATTGAACTGACGTGTTTATGAACATCATCTATGAAAAGACATTGAAACATCACATGACTTTCCTTGAAAAGTTGACAAAATCTTAGGATCAGCTGGGAGCACAAATCACCCAGCGTTTGCCAACAAAGGGCAAAGGGTAAGTTGGAATCCCGTTGCTCTGTCAAATGGTAAGTCCTGGTAGTCAACCAGAATCTTCCCTATCTCAGCTCTGACCCATTTTTTTTACATAAGCATTCCTGAATATCATTTCGTTTATGCGTAGACTATTGCACTATTGAATTTGGGAAATTGATATATCTATTGATTACTCTACTTCTTGTTGTCTTGTTTTCATCCTTTCGTGATCGTTCTTGTGCTATCCTTTATTTTGTATACTTTTTATTAGTGTTGTGTTGATCCTTTCTTAGGTTTACATTGTTTGTGGCGCTCCGATTTTTGGACCCTTGCAGCTGGACGTTGATCGAAAAACGGAGCAGTAACTTCCACGCCGCATGGAATCGGTACGTTATCGGCCATCGATGATATGGCAGCGAGACGGCGAGACATGACAAAGGGAGAAATACACTATATCCAACAAGGGACAAGACTGTGAAACCAAACGGAAATAGCAAGAACAAGGAGAGCAACGGCAACAAAAACGACGCCAACAGCTACAACAACAAAGAACGACGACGACGACGACGACGACGACGACGACGACGACGACGACGACGACGACGACGACAACGACCACAACAACAACAACAACAACAACAACAACAACAACAACAACAACAAGAACACCAACAACAACACCAACACCAACACCAACACCAACANCACCACCACCACCACCAAGAACAAGAACAAGAACAAGAACAAGAACAAGAACAAGAACAAGAACAAGAACAAGAACAAGAAGGAAAAAAACATCAACAACAACAACAACAACAACAACAACAGCAACAGCAACAGCAGCAGCAGCAGCAGCAGCAACAGCAACAGCAACAGCAACAACAACAGCAACAACAACAACAACAACAACAACAACAACAACAACAACCACAACAACCACAACCACAACCACAACGACGACAACGACGACAACAACAACTTCTTCTACCAATGCCACTACCACTACCGCTAGTCACCACCAGTCACTACCACTCTCACTACCATTACCAGCGCCAGCTCCACCACCACCACCACCACCACCACCACCACCACCACCACCACCACCACCACCACCACCACCACCACCACGACCATAATCAGCCACACGATTACACCCATCACCACCAGGAGCCGAAGAAGAAGACCCCCAACACCAGCAGCACCACCACAACACGACGAGGAATACGACCCCCAGCACCAAACGTACACGACCACCACAAGCCACAAACAACCACCGAAGTAGCAAATAGCAAGTAGCACCAATCAGGTCTTATTGGCACATTTTTGTTTATGCTGCTTTGTCGTTGCCATGGCAGAATTTGCGTTTTTCGAGCTAGCTGGCGCGGGCCTGTGCAAGCACCGTGGGACAGCCCACCTTGCAATGAAACAACGTGTCCCTACCGAACCAGAGCTGGGCGCGGGCACGTACGGCGTCACATCAAACGAAGAAGGATGATGAAGGGAAGTAGGTGGACGCATCCAAATGAAAACATGGACGTCATGGGATGACCATTTGGAACAGACCACAGCAAGTTCGTTTCTCGCGACAATCTTGTTTAATGTTTTTAATAATCACATTTGCTTCGGTAGCTTCATTTGCCACCAGTTTGTCGTTGGATTTGAAACAGGTTGACGGAAGGCCGTGCGCCATGATGACCGCCAAACAAGTGCCGGCATTGTTCATATTAGGCTTCGCGGCCATGACGACATTGTTTTGGACTTCCAATGTCAGCTCTGAAAAAACCTCTGCCGCTCCAGCGACGGGCATGTATCCGACAGAGCTGCCAACACGGAGCTGCCATGATCGGCAAGCCGAATGGTGTGCAAACTATAACGTCTGAATATATGCCATTGGATTTTACCGACCTGTTTTGCTCGCAGCGATCATGATGTCTGATTTTTTAACCGCTTTGTTTCCATTTGTCAGTTTCTGGTGTTTTTTCGCTGTCCGAAGTTCTGCGGGTGCCAAACATATATGTTGTTTGGGACCAGAAAAGTTGGCGCAATTTGGGATGCCATCTCGACGGGGAGACCGCCCGCCCCTCGGCCATATCCTCCCCCACACCATCCCAGCTTTGCCGACAGTCGCTTCCCAACCTGCTAAAAGAAAGTCTGGTTTTATACCCTCATTACATTTCCGTACCCCAAACACATCTGGATACTGGACTGTATAAAACATGTTTGTGCCTGGAGGCGGGCCAAAAAAACATCTCTTTCGCCTTGGATGTTCCATGTCAGGTGGTAAGGGTCACGACCACCGTAAAGAAAATACACAAATATTTTGCCTGAACCAACCCTCAAATATTAACAAGAACAAACACACACAATATCCGCCAGAAAACGGGCGCAACCCGGGACAACAAAAGAGACAACGGTTTTCACGTTTACCATATATTTTTTGAAACGTGTTCTCATTTGAAAACATTGGTTGCAAAGTGTTTTCGTAACGGCCTGCCGTGTTTTTTCCTCCGTGTCTAAATTTTTTTGCGGGCACCACAATAAAATGTCGTTCCGTTGGATACAAAAATGTTTTGCATGGTTGCCAGTGCGAAAGAAAACCTGTGATTCGTTGTTGGTGGGGGGCACCATTGTTGAAATAATAAAAAACGAACATTGACAGTGCCACAACATTCGTGTAAGACCCTTAGCACCCATTCATGGTCAGTTTTGTTTTTGTTTTTAATCGATCTTCATTTTGTTTTTGTTTTCAGTGCTGTTGCATCATCGGGTGTGAGGTGTTTTAAATATGAACGACTGCATTTTTGGTTCCCTGCCCATTTTTTTTGAGAACAAATCGTGTATTTGCAATGTGGTCGCACTTTTACGATTTTTTCAACCAATGTGAATAAAAAAACATAATGTGCATTGGTGTTTTCCCGATGTTTGTGTAATCATGTTTAAGCATGTTTTAACATGTTGGCTGGGTTCGCAGTTTTTTCTTTAATTTTCTGGTTGTGTTTTTTATTTTCCAGTTTTGATTTTTTTCCGTTGTTTTATGTATTCATGGAATTTCGTTAATGTAATTTTCATATTTTTGTTTTGGCTGGTTGATTTACTGGTTTTTTATTTCATGATTTATTGATTTTTTGTTTTTGTTTAAATACCGTCTGTTTGTAAATCCCTTCGTTGACGCAATAAATTTATTTTTTTTCTTTCCTTTTTTTCCACAATCGTTCTATCAGTCGTTGATTTTTAATTTCAAACATGGTAGTCCAGTCCAGCCCTGGGTGCTCAGCCGTTCAGCATCCTTTGATTCATTCGTTCATTTCTTTGTCGTGGCCTTTTTTTTGTTTGTTTTCCGTTATTTCCACGAATTCATGGATTCATTCCTTTTTCATATATTTTCTTTTATTCAAGTTCATCATTGTTTCAATATGTTTTTTGTCTAAATTGATTTCCTGACTGTAGTTTGTTTGTCCTTCCTTCCTTCCTTCCTTCCTTCCTTCTTTCCTTCATTCCCTCGTTCATTCCCTCGTTCATTCCTTCATTCATTCCTTCACTCATTCCTTCACTCATTCCTTCATCCAGTCCTTCATTCATTCCTTCATTCATCCATCCATCCATGCATGCATGCATCCATGCATGCATTCATGCATGCATTCATTCATGCCTGCATTCATGCATGCATTCATTCATGCATTCGTTCGTTCGTTCGTTCATTCGTTTTTATTTATTTATCCTTTGTTGCATTCATTTTTTCTTTCATTCATGTGTTCCTTTATTTGTTTGAATCAATCATTCGGTCCGTTGCAAATTCGTTCATGTGTTTCTCGTCCTTCATCAACATCAATCTCAACAGGAAAGCATCTCACTCTCTCTGGGTTCTGTTGATCTGGGTTCACGACGCAGACATAGTGTTGATCTCCAACACATCTCTCAGAATAAACTGAACCCCTTTCAGGTTCAAACTCGTTGGTATTGGGCTCTGAAAAACGCATCATGCGACAAACATAAGAAAATGGTCCTAGTCCATCAAAACTCTTGACTTGACACTCTCTTCTCATGCTCTTGAAATGTCCTACATTCTGCTGCTGACACATGTGGAATGCACGAAATCTCTCTTTTTCCTTCCAAGGTCTCCGCGGGCTTTTTGTGCTCGAGATCAACCTCAGTCACAACAGCCTTGGTTTGACAGGCCTTAAACGACAAGCTTGATTGAACCGTTCCTACATGATCAATCTCCATGTCTTGAGGACCGTTACCTTTCCTACGTGATGACTTTCCTGGATTTTTCAAGAACAAGTACTTCCAACCACCAAGCACGATCTGAAATCTTCAAAGGAAATTTGACCTTCTTGGATACAAACCACTGACCTTCAAAGTGCCGAGACGTGTCTCCCACCCCTGTTCATGCAAAGAATAAGAACTCAAAACATTCAAATCAAGGGCACAAATGACGACTTTCCTCATGATGACTTTGACCGATCAGAAGAAAAGTGGGACTCCACTTGAACGTTTGCGGGGCTCAAGGGGAGGTCAAAAGCCATCTTCTTTTCCCGCACGTGCTTGATCATGTGTGTAATGTGCGTCTTTTTTTTGAATGTTGTGGATGATTTTTCTCTGGACGGGTCCCTTTCATTTACATTTGTTTTCCACAACGGACATTTTAGCATAACATGTGTAATGAACACAACTGTAATATGATGTAATATGTTTATTTATTTTATTTTGAATCTATTGATGCCATTTTTTTTGAAATATCTTTGGATGGTTTTGAATGTAAACCTGTGGCTCGGAAATTTGTCAATCCTCACCATTCGCAACAAACACTGAACGAAACAAATTTTGGCAAGAATAATGTTGCTATATATTTCCAAAATAAAATTTGTCAGTTGGTGATATTTCCACGTCGTTTCTGATTTTTTGCCGCTTTCGCTTCCAAAATAAAGGACTTGCACATCTAAATCATTTCATCCCGAATTTGTCCATGTCTGGGAGTGTATAGCAGCACCGGGGCAATTTCATCATAACATATTCCCGTGTTTCGTTTGGAAGTCTGTTTTTGTGTCTCGAATCGTGTGTTACGTGCACGTTTGCAGCAATAGTTGCCGAGAAATAAACAGTTTCTTTATGCTCATATGGCGATTTTTTGTACATAGCAGAAAACATTTGCAATGGTATGGCGTTAAACCACACTGATTTCCGCTTGATGCTTTGCACACTTCCTTGGCGCATTGTCATCTCGAGACGTCTCAAGTAGTTGCGGATATTGTGTTTCATTGTTTTTCAGCGTTTCATGCGTTTCATGGCGGCCCCTTTTTGGTTCATAGGGAAACCACCACGAAATGGCACCGACACCGGAAACCAGTTCTTCAGTCGGGATTCTTGAACATCGGGTCATGGTCAAATATGAAGGTTTACACAAGTATGTCCGGTTTATGACCGTCGAACTTCATGATTGTTCTGGACAATGCGACTTTAGCATACTTTAGCATTGTTATTCGAATTAGTTTTTTCTATATGTATGATTTTCTCATACAATGTAAGAGAAATTTGTTGAATTGTTTCTTTTTGTTTTTGGATTTTACTGAGTTGGGTACATGTTGTTGAATGCGTTAAGCCACTTCAAACTCACTTGTGGGGTTCCTTTTTTTTGGTTTCTGAGTGTTTCAAATCACTCATTCGTTCCAACAACGTTTCAATGGCAGGTTCAAACCTGACACATGTGAAAACCCATGGGGCCTCAGGTGTTGCCTGATCAACCGGGCTTGCTGAATGAAAAATTCAAGGTGCAAAAATTTTCGTTGAAAAACACCGGGTCAGTAAAGTTGTCCGATGCTGATCAGAAGTGATGGAGACTTTATCGGTAAAATTATATTTACATTTGTTTACAGTATATGCTGAATATGTTTATTTATATTATTTATGTATATATGTGTGTGTATGTTGTTATACATATCAAATGTGTGGAAGTTACTTTGGTTGAAACCATGAATCCAGCATTTTTGGTAATCATTTATTTCACTGGTTTTATGTCATTTGGTTTCTGGCGATTGTTCCCCATTCAACTCTGTAAGGATTAACATCCAGGGACATGTTGTGAACATATCGATGTCCATGATGTGTCTTTCAGATGTCAATTTGCTTACAGGTTTCTACTCCCCCAAAGGCCTTTGTGGGTTTGTTTGTATTGAATCGTTGTAGGTCAAAACCGTAAAACACTCAAGTGGCCAGCAGAGAAAGTGCGCTGATATTTGTCATGTGTTTTCATTAAACTAAACAGGTAAGCAATTTGAAGATATGCAAATTTTGTTGATATCTTAACCTGAGGGTTCAATTGAGAAGAACGCAACAAAAGATTTGTGTTTGATTCTTATCTTTCCACAATCATTGGTCCTTGGTGACAGATATTTACAGGAAAGTATGGACATTTATACAGGTGGCCCCGCAAAAGCGATGTAGCTCAAAGGTATTACCTCTCACCTTCCGAAGTGCAGTAAGCTTTCATGGCTTTATCTTTGAATTTTTCAAAACTCAGCCTACAGCCAGATGATTAAACAAAAGGATAAGTTGAAAGCTCAATATTTTGGCTCATGCAATTGATGAAAATCCTCAGCTACATATGTTGTCCCCATCTTGGGTTCCAGTCATCAGGTCCACTCCTATGACGGCAGTGCGTTTAAAAGCAAAGCGCAGTATGACATCAAGTGCGGATCCTCAACTCCTTGGAAAGTGGATAGGTCACGATTAAGCAGGGTTGACTGATGCTTGTGTTTACCAAAAACATGGGTTGTGTTCAGATGGCCAATGGATTAACTAGTTAAGAGATTGAACCTGAAGTTGCAAAACGCACGGTGTGGACAAAAGAACAAGCCTTTTTGATCCTTATTGGTTTTCCGAAGGTTTGATCTTGATTGATTTTGATTTTTCCCCAGTCATTGCATAGGACTTGATTCAACTTGCACGTGTATTCCAAGTCTCCTTGTCCCTACCCACCGACCCTACCCGCCTATACCATTGCATGGGCCAGTTGAAGCAGCCAGACCAGCAAAAACCTACATCTCTCACATTCACTCACCTTTGCGTTGGAGGTTCTTCGTCGTGCACACCAGACTCCCAGATTTTTTGCTCTTTTGCAAGTGCCCTTAGATAGTTTCAACAGCCTGCAGGAATGTCTTGGTTCCAATCATCGAACCTTTTCATTGCTCCGGAAATGGCACGAAGTATGGGCACCCTGTTGAGGTGTGTCACTGACACTAGCGGAGGTTGGATGATGATTGGAGTATATACATTTGGAACTTCGCATGGCTCAAAAATTGTCTTAACACTTTTGGAGTTAATGGCGTTGCGAAAAATGTTCCACTGCTCGGTTTGCAACAGTTGTTTGATGTACGATCTTGTGATAAGCATGATTTTATGACATATATGTATGTAAAAACAATATAATATAGCCGTGATGTATGACGTGACAATGAACTGGCAAATGCAATGTGGTCTGACAGGTGTAAGGGTTTTGAATGCCATGTTTTTTTTTGCCCATGGGTCATTGCTCCGAGAATTTTCAAGATGTTTCAAGAAATCACCATGTCGTTCCATGGTTGTTCTGCCCAAGGTTGAACATCATCATACTTTTTGGTGTGCCAATGATCAACCGATTAACCCCTTGTTGACTTCTCATTGCCCACTTCATCTTCTCTACTGAAACACCTTTGTTGATTGCTGGCACCAATGTCCAGCAACCAAGGTTCAATCTGGTGTTGAAATGCTCGGAAGATTTCACCTTGACTCACTTCTATGTGAGCGGTTTGGTGGCCCAGACCCATGCAGAACAGGCATGGTGGACTTGTTCTGTTAATGCCTTTGATATTCCATGGATCAAATAATTCACTATAAGGATCATCTTAAATCATCTTAAGGAATAATTGCATGATATCACCAACCTTAGTTGATTTTCACACCCAACATTTCAAACTTTTTGACCTTTACTTCCCCAAAACCCTGATGATGATTCTCAAGAAATCAACTCTTCCAACCCAAATCAGGACCTGGGCCTAGATGCACCGAACCCATCAAGAGTGGACTGGTGACTTGGCATCTGGAGAAACACTGCAGCTGGTTTTTTTGGGACCCTAAAAATGTTGAGCTTCATAGGATCTACGTTCCAACAAAAAACGGAAACATGGCTGGAATAGGAATATCCACCATGAATGAAATAATGCATAATGAAGATGTATTTTCCTAGTGCAACAAAAATAGAGATTTTTCATTTTGCTATGTTAGGGTTTTCTTGGGATATGGATCTGTTGTTCGTTCCCTTGAGGGTACAAGATCCCTGTTTTTTTTTTACAAGTGACACTGCCAATACACTTGGTCTGAACTGGTGTTTTTTGTTTATTATCGCCATCATTCGATTTACATTTAATTATTCATCCCACGAGGCTTCCCTTAAAAGTCAGCTTCACCATGCCAGGGTTTTGGTTTGTTTGATCAAGCACAAGGGTTTCAAAAATTCCAATCCCCTGTGCGATGTTTCTTCACAGGTTTGGGTTTTTGAACAACCTCCCGATGCGTCCAGCTCAGCTGGAGAGTGGTGACAATGGTTTTGAGTGGTCAGCCTTTGTTGGGAAAGCTTTACTCCATTTTGAATTTAGACTTGAGGATGTTTTGAATGGGTTGAAAGTACAACATAAGTAAGCATTAGGTACTCATATTTGTTTTTTGAAGAAGTTTCTGTTTGAGCCAGGTCTGTTTCTTTAAACCACTATTTTAAAGCTGGTTTCAGCTTCTGCCCCAGCTCCCCCGTCCCAGTGCATCAGCTGTATTTTTACAACCAAAACCTTCACTGGGGCGGCATCCTTGGAGGGGAAGATCTTCGAGTAAAGAGCAGGTTTTTTGGGGGTTCAAGTTTGAACCCTCTAGATATCACCTAGTTTTGCATCCCCAACCCCCTTTAACCCAAGAAAGTCCAGGGGACCAACAGAAATGTAAGTTACATTTGTTGCAGGGGACGCGGGGGGAATTATTGCAAGTCGAGGGCCCTGAGGTCCTCACAGGAGGGGGGGGGGGTTGTAAAATGTAACTTAGCATTTTTGCAGGTATTGTCAAGTCGAAGGAATTTTACGGGATTTTATGTGGTTTCGATATGTTTTGATACAAAATCACGTTTGTTTTCGCCACCAATAAGGGGAGTGAAAAAGTTTGGCTCCTCGTTGAAATTCCCAGGTGGAACGTTTGAAGAAGTACGATTCCATGCGCTCAGAGGAGCTCTTAGAAATCGTCAAAGGTGGGAGTTGTTGGTGGGTTGGATGGTGGTTAAGGTTAAGGTGGTGTCACTTTATGGGGATATCAGGATGTATATCCTTGATTGATGATGATTTTTTGATGATGACTGACGCGGCTAGAAAAAAATGGAGTTTTTTTTAACTCAGAGAGAATCCCCATGAAAAGGTTTGGGGTTTTGCCATGAGGTGATTTGGGTTTGTTTTTTCTCCAAAAAGTCTAGACGTGGGTTTAGTATGACGAATGATGAAAGTAGTTTGTTGAAACTGAAATTGTTTATTTCTGGTCGTAATTTATTGGATATTTTTTTAAACTTGCTTTCACTCTTAGTCCGGGCAGATTTCAGGGGCAGTTGCACCTGTAATATCCTGTAACATTTGCAGGGTCAGTATCAGAGTGACTTAAACCACTGGTTTAAGGTAAGGCCACTTCCATCTTACCAAGGGATCCATGCTTAAGAAGAGAAATGGGAACCCAACACATGTTGGATGAATAACTGAGACCCTGAAGTCTTGTGGTTGACAGGTCTGAGAACCTATAGTTCCAGTGTCCGGAGAGCCCAGATATAGCAGAAAACACATGCACATGAAATACGGTTAATGGAAGAAATCCCGCACAAGTTGATATGGTTAAAGATCCGTTTTTTACAAGGCTTTATACATCCAATGCAGGATTTCTTCCATCAACAGTCTGTAGATGTACGGACTGGATATAATGAGGCTTGGAAAATGCTAGCTGCTAGGGCAAGAGAGCTAGCCAGATGCTTTTCCCATGGAATTTTTGACACATCCGAAATCATCGATGCATTTTGCTGATCTCCCGTAGTTGCCAAACACCTGAGGCAGGTCATACTAGGTCTAGGTCTCTTCTGGAAGGGCATTGTTTTGCATTCTGAGGTCCATTTTTGGATCCAAAAAAACATTTATGTATTTACCAATATCAGTACTAGTACCATCTTTTAGAGAATCTATATGTGTAGCGTATCATTGTTGATAGCAAAAAGCCAAGAAGATGTATATGGATATTTCGTACCCGCCATGAACAGATACTATAGCATTTATATCTCCATTTCATTCATGTCAGGTTATTAATCATTGAAACACCTTAAGGCAGGAAGCGTTCCTGACCCGTGCCTCTATTTTTCGCCGGGGGACCATGGATGAACACAGATAGGTTTGGAACTTTCGGTGAGGTCGGTCAATGAAATGCCAAGGATATTGATAGAAGTCTGGATGTTTTTTAGTTTGTTTCCTGTGATTCTGTTGAATATTAACTTGCTTTGGGGTAATAAAGTGGAAAAATCAAGCAGGAAGCTGAATGTACATGATGTACAATCAAGTAGACATAGGCAACACATATGGCAACACGACAGGGTACCCTGAAACCATCAGGGCACCAGAGTTGATCAAAGAATCTCACTATTACATACTATTACCATGTTTTTTTTTGGAAGCTTTTTTTCAAGCAACATGAAACGGCAATTTTGCGATAAACAGTTCAAAGGTTATTCAGCGATTTTTCCAGCAAGATCGTCGTGATCTGTCCATCAACTGTCAACTCCTCCCACCAATTTGAGGACAGATCCAACCACCCGAGAAGTGGAGTTGGAACTTCCCAAATGGAGAGAAGGCAAGTATCTCGTAGGGTTGCCTCAGCTGATGCTGTGTGGCTGTTGGGTGTGATTGTATGGCATTGTTTGTGATATCTGTTGGATGTACTTTTTCTTGAAACTAACAGCAAGTTTGGCATCTGAAAAAGAGGCCTTTTTTTTTCCAAAAGGAAAGGATCGTATTCCAACCATTCCATTTTTAGGGGTGCGAACATGTTAGTTTCAGGCAGGGTACCTGGGTACCTACCTTGCCTTGACCTTTCTAGATGAAAATTTATCATGTTGGATTGACACTTGGCAGTCATCTGTGTTTAAAGTTTTCATGTTCTTCCCACATCTTTGACATCACCCCTTTCTGTCACTGAGGTGGTGAAGTTTCTGGATTCACACAATAGCCAGCGCAATATCGATGCCCTTTGGCCAACGACAGGTGGTGAGGTGTATTTTGTTCATTTGAAGAGGGAAACGGAGGGAAACGCTACACTACTAGACTTGTCAATTCCAACAATGATACCTATACTCTTGCGCGGTTGGTTGTTCAGATTTATTTTGGCATCATTGGAGCTGGTACGGTTTTTACTTTGCAGCACATTGGAAAATATTGGATTACAGTTGAAGTAAATGGCCAGCAAGTATTCCCACAAGCAGGGTGGACTGATGAAACCGTGAAAAAAATCATCCAAGTCATGGCACGGTGGGATGGCATAGGTAAGTTTTCACATAGCTCCCGAATCAACATGAGTTTTTTTCATGGCATACTAGGCACATCTAGGAACCATCATCACCATGATTCTCATTGATCCCTCAGCCTGGTGTCCGAGGTTGGAATTGTTGGATTGATTGGTTATACTGGCAGGTGCCGGGGATTGGGGTGGAGATTCATAGTCAGTTGAAACTTGCTTATGAAGCATGTACATACATTATATTACCTAACAGGCGTGTGCTACATGATATCATTTAGAATATGTTTTGTACCCTCCAGATACCATGCGGGCAATGTTGTAGCCGACCTCATGGGAATTATTGCGTTTTTCAGGGAGCCGGTACATCAGGCAACTGGCAAAAAGACTCGGACACATTTGGCTTAGGGTGATCCTTTAAAAAAAAAGTCCATCCAATCTCTGAGTTTCTCCCCTTTTTCCCCCATTTTTTCAAGTGGAACTTTCAAAGACCACCACCGGCGGCTACGCCTCGTTGGACATCAATCAGCTCGCCTCAGATTTGCGAAGCAACAGATTCCTTTGGGACCATGGATGCGGAGAACCGTCACTTGGGATGCTTTGGAAATGGCTTGGGGAGTAGATGAGTGGCAGAAGTTAGCAACAAATGATTGGGGGTGCTGGATGGTGAGGCTGATATTAGTTGATTCGGTGCACCAAGGTGTGGGAGAGGTATGTTGATTGTATAGATGTTGGGATGGTTACAAAATTTGATTTGATTTCATTGTGTTTTTCGAAATACTGTGGGGTTTTATTCAAATTATTGTCAGTTTGAAGTTCAGTTACTGTAGTATTACAGTGATGCAGATCCTTAATTCATGGTGCCGTGATTCTATTTTGCCTAGCCTTTGTTTGTGGGGAAGAGATTGTGAAACCATACAGTTACAAAAGCTTCAAGTTGCAGTTGGTATACCCCCAAAAAAAGATAACAATGAACATGTGTATAATTTATATTCATATTTATATATATATGCATTTTTCAACATATAAATATATTCATATATATATATATATGTATCCTGTATATCTAAAAGATATCTATAAATCACGCTTTGGAACATGTCATTTCCTCATCTCCATGGCAGATAGCATCTGAGGCATTTCAACCTTGGGTCCACCCCAACGAGTTGAAGAGCATGTCAGGGGAACAGCGGTGAGTCGTGAGGGATGTGATCTGGGGCCATGTTGACGACAAAAAGGATTTTTGTTGAAGATTTGGAGCCTAATAACCAAACCAAACTAAACATGTGGAAAATGCTGTGTTAATATTGGTATTTCTTTGGAATGGCAACTATTTTTTTGGAGATACATCTGTTTTTTTTCCTTGAACCGTGATTGATTATGAGAGGAAGGGTGTGCCTGCCAACAAAAATTCCCATGTGAGGCACACATCTTACAGATCAAGTGACAATTGGAAGTCTGTAATTTTCACCTTGCAATAATTAGGAGTTGTTGTGTCTTGGGGGGAGAAAGGCTGTAACACCACGCAGATGCTTGCTTTGTAGACTTGTTGATTCAAAAACAAATGCAAATCGATACAAACTGTGCAAAAGAACTTCACAGGAATAAAATCACACCGTTGCAACTGAATAGCTGATATGGACAAACTGTCCCGCACGTAGTGTTTTATGGCTGTTCCGCCGTTGGACTTTAAAAAACACTGTGGCTGATCTCACCACTCTCAGTAGTTCCTTCAAGGAGCAGCCTTAAGGCCATAACCGTAGAATCTCCATTCATACCCCCAGAATTGACATCAAAACTCAATTAAATGGATGTCAGCTTACGCATCACTGACATGTCATAGTCATAGTTTCGTTCAGTTCCTTGAAGTTGTTTTCCAATTGTTGTTTTCATAAGCCCAACCTATACGGACCCTTGTAGTTAGGAAACAAATCGCACAATTTTCAGTCAGGATCATGCCAGGACCATCTTCAAAGAAAACCCATTTTCCATGAGGTTTTCATCCTCCGGATGGGTCTGCGACGGTCGCGATTTCACTGGTGGATGTCGTAGCGGTCGGAGACTCAAGGGTAAGACACTGGACTCTGACGATGGAATATCACCTCTTTTTCTGGAGATGCTTCAGATGCATAGCATTTTGATAGGGACAGTTTGGAGCTAAGTCAGGGTTTGAACCTGAAGTTGGAAATAGCATTGAAGTGTTGAGAAAAAACACATCATGGATGAGACATGCCTATGCCCGATGGAAATTGGGTCGCCACAAGCCGACAAAACCCATGAGACATAGCGGTTTGCATGCTGCCTTGGCTCGAAAGCGTTGGCTGCAGGTCTGCTGTATCAACTTGGCCTTGACTATTGGCTGGTTTGAATCTACACATTTCTTTTTCCTCAAGACTCAACACTTGAAGAAAAGCTTGTCTTCAGCGCGTATTACGAAGCAGATGGTACAAAAAAAAACCGTCGTTGTTTTTTTAAAACAGATCTAACTTCCGTGAATTTATAGACACAACAATTGTTGTGGTCGCAGGGTTCCAGTGGAACTCAGCTTTTAAAAGGTGCCAAAGCCGTTCCCAAATGCCATGGAACTTGCTACCTTTCCTTCTATGTGTATTTGCTGCACCCATAGCGCCGAAAGGTCTTGGGCCTCAAACGTGGCTTGGTTTCCATCATCACCGGCATGGCATCACATGACACATGCGACACATGTATGCAATGTGATTTTTTTAAATGGAATTTCTAATGATTCATGCTTCCCAAGGCCACTTCTGAAGCAGTGTTATATGTTTTTATTATGGTTCATATTGATTTTTACATGATGCCGCATCCACTTTACACAATTGTTGCTTACAATCTGTCCGTTCACCTCTCGTCTTAAATTCTGTGATGTACAACTGCCCGACGTTTAGCATCTACTGCGCATAGTGACCATCCTGGTGTATATAGATATAACATTTTCATGTTATGTATAGATTTCGTGATTTGACTTTCTCCAGGATGGCAATGATATCCAGGCCAAGTATTGCCATCTCTCACCCGAACTCATTGGTAAACGATAGTCTCCTAGGTGGAAATCCTCCATGGTGCACCTCATTCTTCCAGGTGAACCATTACATACCAGCGCAAACATAGATGGTACAAGTCTCGTTCGCTGGTTGAGCAAGGACCCATGAGAAACAAATACATGAAGGAGTTGCACCATCTACGTTCCAGGTGTTAGAATTCACAAGGATGGGTGGTTTGTCAGGGGCATATAAATCGAGTTTTGCATATTTTATGTTCACTAAAATTCGCAAGTCACCTAAAGATACATGTTGATTCATACAAGAATCTTATACATTCACCTGGTACTAGAACCAAGTCCATTCCTCACGGCCAGTCAACCTACCCCCCCCTAACCTACCCCCTCAAAAAAAGGGTTTAATAAGGCCTTATTAAGGGAAACCAATGGTTAATAAGCCCTTAATAAGGCCATATTTCTGGGGGGGTTACGTTAGGGGGAGATAGGTTGACCAGCCATGAAGTCCCATTGGATCAACCCCAGGCTTTGGACAACACCAGGAGCTTTGGTGGTGCCTCCTGTGGGGCAGTTGCTGCCATGGCAGGAGGCGGTCACCATGACAACCATAGGTGTTTTGCATGGAAGCATGCAAAAAATGTGGCAAATGTATCATATCTGGCGCATTCAGACACACAGAGAGACATGTGACATGTATTTGTTCAGGGTCTTTTTGCACTTGTTTGACAGATGATGTGTAATACATGTAATACACATTTCTGGAAGGTTGTGTTGGATTCACTACTTTGCAAATGATATCGTATCCTTGTTTGCCATAGTTCGAGGTCGAAACATTATATTTATATCAGAACCAAATCAAGCCCGCTTTTGGCAATGTCAACTCTTGAGCATGTTTTATCAACCACTGAATCAACCACCAGTTGATCCTTTTGTATATCACTCGTTTGTTTGTTTCGGTTGCTTTTACATGCTTTTACAGGAAGTTTCCATGAAAACTTCTCGGATATTCCGACGACATCAGTAGACTGATGAGAACGAAGGCAACAATGCATGTCGATGCAAGTCTGAGGGGGTCACAATAGGACACTAGACGGAAGTTGCACCATTTGTCTTCCGGGCAGTCGTTGGATAAGTTGGGATATGGCTTCCTTCCGTTCTTTGGGTTTCTGTGTGTTTCATTTAGTTGATAGGTCCTTTTGCATCACTTGCAGCAGACTGCAGTTGAAGGATGCTGGGTCGCTTGGCATGTGCAAAATCCCTTCACGTGCTCCGCATTTTTGCATACACCTGGGATAATTAACATGGAACCCAAACATGGAGATTTGGTTCAGATCATTTTCCTTTTCAATTGGGTGATTTTTTAAGTTCCAATGTGAATTTTCAGGGTGTTTACACCTTCAGGTGGATTGAACCCCCAAAGTCGAACGAACGGTTCAACCTGAACATGATGCGACTTCGACTGCCACTACCAAGTAGTTGTTATTGGAGCTGCAAATTCTCTACTTTTCTACCGCCGCATCCCGCCACTGTCAACGTCAGGTTTTTCAGCAAAACAACTTGCTGGACTTGTGGGACTCTCATGCTGGACCTGTCGCGGAGGCTGTGCAACTGTTCCGTGTGCACGTGGAGGACCAGCAGAGAGCGAGGGGCTTGGACCTGGGGACCTTGAGCGTGGTGATGTTAATGGTTAGTTAATGATGAACAAATGATGATGACTGTCCAGGATACTGATTTTGAATATGATTTTTTCTCAGGTTCATATAATAGTCATGGAATGATATGACTATATGACAAAAAAAAGTGGAAAGTGCCTCCTGGAGGCTTTAGTTATCCCATTTCATACTGCCCTGCATTAATTTTGTGATACATATTTCACACCTGTTTTGCTTACATGTCTCATTCATACAGTATCCAATACCTTTTTATATGTTGGTTCATAAATGCTGTATTTAGATGTATTTAGGAGTTTGTCTGTTTCTCACAGACAAACTATATCCATTTAAGGTGGACCAAGTGGTTCCAAGCTAGGAATCTATATATCTCCGAATCGAAGATATAAATGGAGCATCCTACCAAAACCGCACCTGATCAATGGCCCCATGGCAATTTTTGATTTGGATGGCCTTCTAGCCCACTTGTTTTGTTGTTTTTTTGGCCGTTTTTTCCAGCCCCGTATGACTCCGATATGACTCAAGACCCATCATCTTGTCGTGGTTTTATTCAAGTGGTCAACTTGGGCATAGCTGCCCAGGTCCTCAACCAACAAACGATTGAATTTCTGCGAAATCTACCTGGACAGATTCGCATGGTTTCCCAGGAAGCCACTCGAAGGTATCTCAATATGTCTTTGGATCACCTTGGGACTGGCGTCACTTGGCGAAAAGAGAGAAACCAGGAACGAACAAAATCAAACACGTTTGGAGAATGAGAATTTGGGTTACTGCTTATTGAGATCACACAGTACATTTGTACCTTTAAACATTCTGTCGATTTGATTGATCCATTTATGATCTGAAACTTTGCATTTGGCTAGTACGTAGCCATTAACTAACATCCTCCAACAAAAAGTAATTTTTAGGGCTAATCCGTGTTATGTTGTCTTAGCAGTACATTCACGTCTTTCCCATCACTAGTTGGGGTGGGGAAACGTCAAAAAAATAATCTAAACCAGACCTGGAAAACTCATTCAAGAAAAAACTCAAGCAAGCCAACAAAGCATGTTGTTTGGAAATCTATACCATTGAAGAAAAATCTGAATTCCTCACTGAAAAATGATCGGTTGCTGATCAATGCTTAGCCGCGAGGTACCTTCAGCTCTGAAGAGGATTCACGTGCTTTGGGTTAGGCGAAACGATGTGTGGCTGGGGTGGACCTGCAAAAAAAACAATCAGCGAACATTGTATTTTCCATCTCAAGATTTTTTGTCAGAAATATGCATTGCTTAATATGTTCATCATTTCTATATTATCACTTTCATTTTCCTCGGTGTTCCTCATTGTAGTTTGCCGTTCTTCACCCAGTTTCCAACATCACACCTTGCCATTCTTGATTGTTGCCTTTGAGGTCAGCATTCCATCCAGTTGGGCTCGAAGTGGTTGCCCAGACGATGAAAGACTGCCACATGTTCCCTGGTAAGCAGTTACCCAAGATTGAACAATACGAATGAAATATTCTTGATCCGGCCATAGTTAGAAGTAATGCAACAAAAACTGCCATCAATTTCAGCGTTTCACGGCTTTTTTAGTCAAGGATATGGTTCGAATGCTCAACTGCATGGAGGCCCACTCTACAATACTCAACCCCGCAATCCTTGCTATTCACATATTTTACAAGTCTTTGTTCCAAAGAGATCCAATCGCATTGAAACATGTTGTTTTTGTTTCCCCTTGATCTTTTTCTTGAAGTGAGCAAGAATCATGAATCATGTCTTTCACTTAGAAAAAGTGGTCTTTTTTTGGAAGCTCAATGGTTGTAAGCCCTTTTATAACTGGCCCATCTTGTAAATACCTGGGTAGAAAAGGGATGTTTTCCTTAGCCTCTGAAACCACTTCATGGGGTTCTATTCATCTGAAGGTTCATCCAAGGGTGGCTTTTGCTGGCTCACTATACCTGGATTGTATCGATTGTGGTGTAACTTCGTTGGATTTTTGTTTCGGGTTTTGGGGTGGAACAGATGTGGGGTATTTCCAACAAACAAAAAACGGTGGCCTTTTTGTTAGATTGAATCTTGGATCCTTTTACTATACCACATGTTTTGTGGATATACATCATTATACCTCTCGTGGACTACATTCCTGTCCATTTTCATGAAGGCTGTCACTGTCACTGTGTTTTTTTCGTGCCCAAAAAAACATATGAAGGGTCAGCATGTGTATGAAGGAGAACGGTTGGCCTTCAGCTTCCAGGAGCAAAGTAGCAATGGAAGGTTTGATTTCAAGCTCAGCTGATGGTCATAGAGTGGTCATAGAGTCATAGATGATAATGACCTATAAGTGGACTAGTGATATTGAAGCAAGTATCTTGGCAATAGGAGAGGCGTTAGGTGATATCAATGATATGCAGCAATTCCCCACAGAGATGTAGTTCTTGGGGGGGGGGGGGGGCATTCAGACACCAAAAGCATGCCCTTGCAAAAGTGACATCCTTTCTATCTTTCTTTGAAGAGTCGAAGAGAGACATTTTCATCAGTTTTTGTTCAATCTACTAGCATCTACTATCACCTAGTACACACTCATCACTCACGATGTCACAACATACTACTTCAACCATTACCTGTTTTTTTGCCTATCAAAAGGGTTCATTTTTGTTTGAACATGCATACCTTCCCCCAAAATGTGTCTGTAGGTACATCTCCAAGATCCCCGTACACCTGCTGGCATGGCAGAAGTTCCTGATGCACTTCGTCGTCGCTTGGGATGGGGCTTGGTACATGAACTACGTGTGACGGCAGGCACCTTGCTATTATATCCCGCCTGGCTATATCATGCGCCCTTAAGGTCGGGAAGGACGGACGAGTGGGTGACACAAAAAAACAGAAAACATGTTGGAAGAACTTGATTAAATTTGAATTAAGCTTTTTAGCATCATTTAAATAGTTGTGTTTTTTTCATTGAAGTGCACGACTGAAATTTAAAACAAGAAACACCTTCAAGATATCATTGAGATTCATCAGACAGCGGAATTTGTGTTGATTGATATTTTGGATCTTCAAAAAGGACCCTGGCCAACGCTTCTGTGATTTCCTTCCTGGTAGCTGTCCAGTTGCAAGAGGTCATAGGTAAGAAGGCAACACGTTTAGCACCTCGGGCATGATGAGTCGATGCAGCCTGGACAAGGTAAAGTAACATGAGGTGAAAACACATTTTGGTGAAACTATTTTATCATCCAACAAAAATATAATGATATATTTGTTTGGATCAATCGCTATGGTTTTGTATGGCTTTATGCTTGTTTAGTACTTGCTACTCCTTGGTCCTAAAGAGAAAAACGGTATATCAGATCCTTACCTCTCTTCCATTTGGTAGGTTTTGGTTGACTGTTTGTCACCAGATGTCACCTGGATGAGCTTTTGTCACTATGGCCTTTCCTATATTTTTTTGATTTTTTGGGCGTTGCTTCTTTTTGTTTAACTTGCCCTCACTTAGGAGTTATAAGATCCACCTTCAACCTCCAGTTGCTTTTAGGGAGCCACAGCTATGCAGAACTCGTGGAAGATCGGAAGCCATCCTGGAGAATCCCGACCCATGCACATATTGAGGGTGACCCTGCCAGATGCACGTTGATCTAGTGGCCTATGGATGTTGTGATGGAACAAGATGGACAAAATTCTACGGCGCCCTTGCAACAGTGCGAGTTTACACCTGAAAGTTTGGATGGGCGGTATAGCAGTGTTTCATCGCAAGAGGTGTTTGCCAAAAATGCGGAATCATGGCTTTAAAGGAACATCTATGGAGGTTCAGTGAAGTTTGGCTGCACAGAAAAATTTGAGCTAGTAGTTTACACATTTGCTTCATCCTAGAGGTCAATCGATTTTATGTTAAATTACTTGGAAGGATTTGAAGTGCAAACTCCATGGTGTAGCAACTAGTGACGTTTAGCTTGAATATCTTTGCCAAGAATCACAAGCCCTTAGCAACAAGTTGATGATGTCACATCTCTTAGCTCCAAGGTCAGACGGATTTCCACCAGACCAACGCCGGGGGACTTGGAGATGGTTGGAAACACAAAAATCACAGATGTTTGGTCCCTCAAACCTATGATTCGGATGTGGCCACCCAGCCAACAGGGGCAACCCTGAAGGTTTAGGTCGGTTGGAATCCCAAAGCCCAAAAACTGTAAAATGTCACAACCTATGACCGATTTCTCCACAGTGAATGTCGATGTTCCACTTGAATAGCTACAGGTGTACACCGTGACCTTCCGTTGTACCACCAGTGGCTTTGACCTTTGTGAGAAGTGTGCCCATGTGCGGAGGCCGAAGAAAAACGTCATAAAGCGGAAAGATGGAACTTGAGTTGACTTTTATGAAAATAATCAAGTGTATATTAACTACAAAATATCCCAACAGATTTATATATATTTCGTGTATCATCTAGATTGTTTCATAGAACGGTGGCACTTTTTGAACATGCTAGTGTAGGAAGTGCGAGTAGTGAAGTTTAGTGGCTCTACAACACCAACCAATGCAGACCCAAAAAATCAGCACCAACAAAACACAAGACCAAAAAGACAGATCCGTTTGACTTAACTTGAGCCTTCTTCATTTCAATGAGTTTTGAACTTCTTATCTTTTATTTGGAACATGAACATTTGCAATAATTGGTCCCCATCATCACCCATGTTGTTTGGTCCTTTGCCTTCCAAAAGCATCCATGTTTTTTTCTCCGCTGAGGATCCCGATTTAGGTCGTGTCAGCGAGAAATCCATGCGTTCAGACCTCGAGGTCGAAACGGATGATGTTGTGGTGGATTTTTGTTTTTGTTACCGGCTGCGCCACACCCCCCCCAAAAAAAAGAAAAAATAAATGAATAAATAAAATGAAATTGTTGTTGTTGTTGTTGTTGTGGTGGTGTTGGTGTTTTTGAGGATATTAGAAGTTCTTTGGAAGTACCCAATTTTTTTTTGAGGGTCGCAAGTGCCACAGATTTAACAGCAACTGATAGTACTTGCTTGTGGCAGGATTCTTGGGGAGAATATACTTGGTCATGGGATACGCATGTTGGGACATAAAACCTACGTTCCAGTTCCGATTAGATATTTGACCATTTGACCAGTAAACATCATTACATTATTATTTAAACCGCAGTATTAAAGTAAAAACACGGGAAAAATGAAGGAAAGGGTACTGTAAAAGGTAGATCTTATGTTGCCCACACTCAGCGCCTTCAATGTGTGCAGTTTAAGGGTCTTGGGAAAGCTGGATGGACATGCCGTTCTTTTCGCCCCTAAAGATCCACAAGTTGTTTTTCCCTTCCTGGCTGAAAGGGAAGAGAAGATGCCAAGATCTCCCCAAGTCCATATTAATTTATATATCATTAATTATTGGTAAATTTTTACCCAACAAAAAAAATCTACGTAAAACATCAGCCAACATCAACAAGAAAAGGTGTTGGAAATGGATATATAACTTCCTTCAACTTCACCAACACCACCAACTAGAAACACCTACTAGTAGGTGGTAGTTTCAAACTTTGTTTTTTTAATTTTAATCCCGATTTTTGGGGATTCATGATCCAAATGGACTTGCGCATATTTTTCAAATGGGTGGTGAGAACCACCAGAAACCACTGGGCAGGCACTGTTAGACCCAGCCTTGTGTAAACTCGCTGCCTGGAGCCTCAGCCTATTTTCTCGAAAGGGGCGTTTCATCACCGTAACTTTCCGGTTGTTTTGTTTTTTTTTGTATACCTCTTGTTTTCCTGGTTTCAACTCTATGGTATTTGAGTTTTAGGATAATTGGAGTATATATATATATATATACAGTATATATCATATAATAGTTGATTGATAGTTGAAAGGCATTGATTTGCTTTTATTGTAATGATGATCTTTGAGGAATTAGGATATCTAAGAGACATAAACAGACTCATCTATTTGAGATGTTCGCATTGGACCCCCTGCATTATGCACACAACAACCCATGGCTGGACCGTTGCCGTTAAGGTGTCCCGTTTACGCAACTTGTGGCGACGCAATTGGATGGAGTCTTTAGCGAAGTGTGGCGGCCAAGGAATGATTCTGGGGTTCGATAGTTGCCATGTGAGCATTTTTTTTGCTGGTGATATTGTAGTGGTATTTGAAAAATTGTTTATGGGCATGAGGACAAAAAGAAAATTAACAGCATTTGGACGTTTATTTTTCGTGCCCGATCAAATATCATGATTGATTAAAACAGTGTTACGAGAACGGTAGAAAGTGTGCAACTGCGACACTTTTGGGGAAGCTCAGTAGGGTTGAGATCTGCCATCTGGAGAGCAAAGTTAGATGAAACACGACAGCAATGTTTTTTTGGCTTCAGTGTTGATGTTATTCCAATTCGTTTTACTGTGAACAATTTTGAATGATTTTGACCATAAGATGCGCTTTTGTTTTGTTTCGCCTGGAAAAGTTTAACAAATGAACTGTAGTGATCTTCGGTTGGAAAAAAAAACGAAACGCGTGACTTGGCACAGGTACTTCAAAGCGGGGCTGTTGGACAACTTGGTACCATGCTTAGACAGACATTACCAAGATCAATGATGTTTTTTTAATGTTTTTAATGAGTTGGTCATAACATCCTAGCAGATACATTTATTTGATTTCATTGAATATCATATTTGTTTGGTCCTTAGCCTTATACCCTTTGCGTGTCATGATTGTCCTTGTGCGTTGATATCATGGTTCTTGAGCTTCAAGTATGGCTGCACGGGACACTTGAGAATTGACATGTTGATCTCACTGCATCGGATTTCTCTTCTGACATTTCAATGTATGAACACAAAAGTACCACAACTATGGATATTTGATGTAGAATATAAACATTATATGATTTTTTGTTTATATCATATATACACATATGTATTATAGGTTCTAAATTGAATAGATAATTTCTGTATCTGTAGAAAAAAAGTACTTATACGCACTCCGATACATTGAAAAAGACTGGTCGCACTAAGGTTCAGTCTGAACATTTTGAGCGGTTATGATTCATACTTTCGTCACTCCGCTGAGGTGCAAGCGTTGCAGAAATGCACGGAAAACCAACGTCCAGAGGACGAACGGGTGCGATCCTCCTTTTAGTGTAAAAGTGTTGTGAAATCTTATGAACCTTGCTTGAGTTGGATGACTGTCATGTTGTTCGTTGGTTTTGGGATTGAGGAGGTGGCCCAAGAATGTCCAAGGTATATTTTTGAACGTGTTTGCTGGATGTAGGGCCAGCGAAAGGGCGTCCAAGAAAGTTAGATTACTCAAAACTGTTGAACCACTGCAGGTAATTTGACGTATACACATGTTGGGGAAGATATTTTGAGAAGATCTCAGACTTGCATTGAACGTACCAATCATTCCAAGTTTGCTTTTGCGGTTGAAGCAAACTAAGCACTTATTCTGCAGTAAAACATGCAATTCAGCAACAAGAAGATGCCAACGGCACGATGATTTTGTTTGGTTGTAGGTGGCAATTAAGGATTTCTTTGCTCTTCAAGAGTGAAAGTGATACCAAGTGACACGATACTTCACATCACACAACGTTTTTGTGCCTTGAATTGCCAAGGCACCTTCCATTGATTTCAGCACTTCACCTGTGTCTCGGTAGAGCCGTTTTCAGAACCTCAAGCTCATGGAGCTTTGTTAGTGTTCCGGCGATTCACGTGATCGGCATCGAACTACCCCATCTCGACGAGATTTGAGCCGATTTTCCCCTATCTGCTTAAGGAAACAAATCCATATAACCTTATAAGTGACTTGGATATCGAAAGAAGTCCGATTTGTGTCTTTCAGAACGGCAGGGGTGTTGTTTTTGAACATTGTTTATGAAGAGGATGGATCCCGGGGCAATTATTGTCCCGATATATGGATGATCAATGACGATATGGGTGGAGGGTCAAGAACTAAAAACAGACCAGAGATTGATGATGATGATGATGATGATGATGATGATGATGATGACTATTATTATGTTGATGACGACGACAACCCCAAGGGTCAATTTGGAGATACTGATTGTGTTGAGACGTGTTGGGTAGTTTTGTGTAAAGATGTCAAAAAATACGGCGACAGGTGATGAAATGGCTTCACTTTGTGGTGGCCCTTGTGGTGTCTTCTTTCTTCAGTCGCACTTTGGCCAACACTTACTTCAACATTAGTTTGATATATATATAATATTATAATTGATGAATTTTCAACAGGTCCACAGCAGGATGGGTGTGAAGTGTGAATGGCTCGAAGACTTGGGCGATTAATTCATAAGATTAGTAAGCCTTACTTCTACAGTTTGAAGCGAGGGACTGTACTGCTTTGATGAACGCATGAGTGTTGGTGGAAGGATAACGTAATAGCAGCATTGGTGTGTTTTCGCAAATGTTGCTGTATTTGTTTGCTTAATTTGTTTGCAATGTATGCACAAAAATCATCACCCAGCCCAGCAAATAGCATTGTAGTACAGCACAGGTGCATGGCACCTTGATAAGACATCTTCAAGTTCCATAGCGCCCCGCACCCCAATCTGCCAACTTAGCTTGATACCTCCAAAATCATAACTTGAGAGATCTGAAACCAACCCACATTTTTTTGAAAACCACACCCACATTTTTACCTCCAAGGAAGGGTAACACAAAACCCACAAATCCAACAAACAGATCGATCAAATGTCCTGAAGGTACCACCTCTTTGGAAACTTGCTCTGAGACAGCCACCTTTGCTGTTCGCTCTGTGCCTAGGATTCGCTGTTGGATAAGGAGAATGGATTCTGATAGCGACAAAAATCAGGGGATCTTTCCTGTTGTGAAGGGTATGGTTCCTGAAAACTAGCATAGCTGCTGAAAGTTGATGGTTTGTAAATATTTTTTCTTTGGGAAGGCCTATCTGGGTTCCATGTCAGTTTGTTGGGGGTGTCACTTAGAGTTTGGTAGGGTGAACCCATGAATGTTTGGATTTTATAAGAACTCAGCTTGATAAAGTATGTTAATTTACTAAGATTCATGAGACAGTGTTTTACGAGAGATTACTTTGGTGGCAGAGCTGTTACAGAAGAGCAGAGAGAGAGAGAGAACCAGAGAACGTAGTAGTGAAAGACCCAATGCTAGATGATAAGGTGTGGAATTCTAGGTCAACCTGGGCAAAAACCCGGGTATTTGGTCTTGGATCCTACTGGCCTTGTTCGTTCCACCTTGGATTGTGTGTTTCTTATGTGGACCATGCCGATGATATATAGATGTTTGCACTATCTTTAAGAACTCTTAAAACATCCAGGTCAAACAGTACATAGTCATCCAGGTTTTTTACTCCATGTTTCCAGAAGGTGCTCAATTGATGGATCCCCATATTGTGGTGTTTTTTTTTGGGGGGGGGGGAGATTCCCCATACTGGTGCCACAAAAACAGCCCTTCAAGGCTCCATCGTTACTGGCGGTGAGTCAACATTTACAAAGGCGGAAGAGGGGGAGATGGTGAATTGGCCCCTAGTTTTGAAGATTTTTGTGCTCATTAACTTTGGTGCTATGAACTTAAAGATCATATAACTACTGGATTTTCTTGATCTCCTAAAAGTGATTGGCATCAACGACATTTTGGTAGGCCTATGTTTGGCCGCAGTTTTGGAACTCTTGGGACTTTTGAATTGTGATTTGGTCATTTTGTTTTTGTGATCATTTAGTTCAGTTTCTTTGTTAGCTTTGACTTCATAAGTACCACAAAGCTGGATTAAAAGTCTTTGATTTTTTCTCTTAAAATCGAAGCATAGAAAACATCAGCCACCTTGGGACCCTAGGATTGGGGTCCCCAGGCTTCACATCTTGAGGGCACCTTTCAGCATCTTACCACTTCTGTATCAAGTTTTCTGTGGGTTTTTTTGTTTGTAGCAATTGCTCTTTCGTGAGAAAAAAACAACCAAAGCAATTGGGTAAGTTCATCCTGGCCTCAAATCACATGATTTTCCAACACGCTCAAGTCCCACACGTGTTCCTGCAGGAAAAGCTTGCTGCTGAGAAATGAGACCAATGAGCTACTTGGCTTCCCAAATGATTTTCTCGCAAAACCAGTGATGTTTTGCGATTGATGGCTTCGAGGGGCAGCTGCATGAGGGGTAGCATTCTTGAGGATGGTGTCCTTTTTTAGCTGAATCGGGTGAATCAGGTCAACTTTACCAGTAACACATAGGCCCAAATGTAGCGGGACAACGGGACCTGTATAATAACATCATGCTGTTTCTATCTTGGGTTTTATGATGTTTATTGTTTGATTTTGAAATTATGCTTCCCCACCCGCAGTTGATTTTGAAATTTGGGACAGACACTTCGCGGCTTCCTGTCGATGGGCACAAACAACAACCGTTGTGCCGTTGCATTTCCGTTTCAGGGAGGTTGCATGTCATATGTTTTTTGGCAGTCTTTGGCGAATTTCACAAGCAGTTCAAATAAGAATGCCACTTTGTCAGGCCCCATGAATCAAACTTTATTAAGACATCCGAGACATGACATCCCTTCCCACCTGGCTGCATGATCCTTAAGGACAATGAAAGAGTCGAACGACGATTTGGCGGGATGGGAAGTGATGGAAGGGTTCAAATATTTTGGCGGTTTGTTTGTTTTTGGGCAGGTTTTCAGTGGACATGTAATTTTCTTTGAGTGACAAAAACTCTTAGTGTGATGATTTTTATGTGACATGAACTCCCATGGCTCCCAAGGCTCAAAAAGATCATTTCTGAGACTGGCTGAGACGGGCGTTTTGGGTTTGATGACAATTTGGTGTAAGTCCTAGGAAAGCCATCATTTCCCAGCAAAAGCAACTATCTAAAGTCTAAAGTTGCTGCTTTCAACGATGTTTTAAGGAAGGATTCGATCCATTTGTGACGAGTTTTTCCGCCCGTTTGGCCTTTTCGGAAAGGCTGAGACCTTTGAAGATGCACTGCAGTGGGAAGTGAAGCAAATCGAGAAATCCTTGGGAGAAGGAGGTCTTTTGGGATCAATGGCATGTTGGGACTGGCCAGGCCAAGTGGCTGAAAAATATTGATGGATAGATCTCGCTACGGTCAGACTCTTCATTGTACGTTTGCCGGTTGCCTATGGTATGTAAAGAAGCCTCTGTTTGGGAAAGAGCTCCTATGTGAGCAGGGCGGTTCACTTTCCGGAAAGGTTCTGGATCAGGTCAGGGGCAATTTGGCGAAAATTCTGGGAGACGAAAGTTGCAAAGTTTCAGGAAGATTCTGGATAAGGTTGCATGGAAACGACGTGTGGCAGTGAATGTTTCCGATAAAACTGTTTTCGCTGTTGGGGGGATATCACGGATGTTTTCCCTAAAACTAATCCACTGAACATCACTGGTTGGAAGCTGAAATTTCAATTTTTGGGGCCCGGCCTATTTTCAGGGGGTACTGTTGATGGAAGAAATCCTGCACCAGCTGACATGTATGAAATCCTGTACATTATGGGATGATATTTACCATACGTATATTTACCATATCAACTGGTTAGCCGCCGGATTTTTGTCCATCGACAGTTACTGTCACCTTCCTGGAGTGGACGTTGCGTCGTTGTTGCCTTGTGACCAAACTGCCCCCGGTCAGGTGAGCAGCAACCCAGCAGAGCCTGGAACCTCAGTTTTGAGGGTAAGATTCGCTTCAAGCTGGTGAGATGATGAGGAGCTGGTTTGATTGGAGCGGACTTCTTTGTTTTGCGGCGTATAATCCACGTCAGAAATGTTGATATGTGTACGTACCAAGTACGATATATGTATATATTGTTGATGTATGTATAGTATATATATTGACACTTCTTTCCACATATATATATATATACATTTACAGAGAGGTGATGAGTGAATTTTTCATGTAGAAGATTCATAAAGCATGTAGAGGTCAATTCTAGTGCCGATGTGTTTCGATCAACGTGATTGATTGAGGTGTTGCGTTTTGGATATTTCAGGAGTGGTTATAAATTGTAAAAGTTACCCACTTTGGGCCTTTGGGAGATTCAAACCATGCAATTCAAATTCCATGGTGACGTTGGGAAATATGACCTCAGTGCATTGTGTGGGTAGGTAATACGATAACCCGGGTTTATTTTGTGTTATTACCATTCACTAAAAATTATATTTACATATCAACATCCCATTAATCCACGCCCAAAACACAAAGATTTGGAGAATATGTTCACTTCCATACCCCTAACCTGTAATGTGTTTGTCACTATGCCCTTTATATGCCCTTTATGTATTTTTCAAACTAGAGATAGTTACTAACCTAACTAGTAGTTTAACTTGCTACCAACCAGAAAAACAAAAAGGTCATGGGCGTAGCGTTGAATGGCAAAGACGACCTTCGCATGTTGCGCGGCGCCGTGATCATTGGCTTCGCCGGCGCCGCCTTTTTGTTCGCAGTCGCTCAGTGGGGCAATTTGTTTAGCGTCAAATAGTGCGGTGGCAAGTGAGATTGGTCTAAATTTTAACTAGTTTTTATGAATTGGTTCTCTCTTTGCTTTGGATGTTTTCTTTGATTCATATTATTACCAAGTTCCGTTGAAGCAGGAGGAAGTGTCAGCGCTTCATCTCATGTCTCATGAACATTTACTCTTTGGTGATGGGACACATGTTGGGACAAAGTGCCAGTGAAAAGTAGCCGTGTTGACCTGGAAAATCTTCCGTTTCCTTGTTGATCAGTGTCATTTTTTGTTTACCCATGGTGCATTTTTGCATTTCTTCAGAATTTTCTCTTATGAAATGTTCACAAAATGCTTTCCCAATATCGGTGATCATTGCAGTGAAAGAACCATCCCCCCAAAAAAACCTGTCCCTTCTATCCCTTCCCACAAAAACGATTTTGAATTCTCAGTCGATGATTTTTCCTTTTCCAGTTCGGTGGGATCAGGGACTCGTTCCCTGCAGAGGTCTTTTGCCTCATGCGAAAGTTTGCACCATGGGTCTACCTACGGGAGGTGTGACAGGGCGAGAAATGGGTGGTGAAATTGGAAAGCTGAGATTAAAGCTCTTATTTGTTGCATCTTAATCTTAAGCTATGGGTTTATAAAAAATTACCTTGATTCATGGATGGTGGGACATGATATATGATTTATTATTTAATATCCATATCCAAATCCAATACCCAATAGCACGGTACATCAACGACTGTTTACACAGAAAACATGTGTGGGAGATGAGCAGATTTTTTGCATGATTAACATTTCAGTGTCTAAACTTTGTCAATCTTTTCAACGTGGCAAATTCATAATTCATATGGCATCAGAAAGTGGATGGGGTATGGGTCCCTTTCCATCTGTATGATTTGTGTAAATGTGAAGTGATATGTATATATGAAAAATATGTGTGAATGAGTCAATATGCTACAACAACTATATATTTATTTTATGTCTTCAATCAGCCAAAGTCATCCGGGTATCAACAGATTCTTGGTTGGTTACTGGTCGGTTGAATGTCCATTCCGTACGCACATGTACGCACTTATTCCAACTCGGATTATCCAAATCCTGGTGGTGGCTTTTTCAGTTGCAGCGACCTGTTAAACATTGTGTTCGCAACCAGGTGTGAAACATCATATGTCACAAACAACAAATAATCTAGCTGATGGTTTCAATATGGTTTCAAATACTTTTTATGTTTACCCCTACCTGAGGAAATGATCCAAATTGACTAATATGTTTTAAATGGGTTGCTCAACCACCAACTAGATAATGGTTGAAACGATGCATTGCTTCATGGAAGTGTCCTGTCGTTTGCTGGAGAGGTGGATCTTGAACTCGAACCTTTGGGTGATGCCACGGCAACAGCACCAAGGTTCGCTTGTTTCAAATGTGTTTCTCAAGTTGTTTTATGCGTTGATAGGTTGTCAGTTGTTCATTAAAAGTCGTCCAAGTCATAGATGATGTAGTTGCTGAAGTCTCGGAATATTTTGTGGACATGGAGGTACATGAGTTAGGGATAAAACAAAATCGCCAGGAGCTTTACCAATCCGTTCTCTCGGCTGCAGGGAGGGTATCCATTTTTTGCCCGGTGGGTCAAAAGACAAGTTGCTGGAACTAGCCAGCCAAGAGCTACCACAGAAATGGTGCAATAATATATCTACCAAACTCAGTAGATCCTTTAGCCAATTTCACCCAGGAAATGTTGTTGGGGGGCATGTATTTGGGATTTTTTTGAGCCTCACTGCCGTGCGCGGGTAAAAAAGGAAGTGATGATGGCTAGCAACACTGTTGCCAGGCTTCATTCAAAGGACATTCTGCATCATTTCCAAAAAAAAGACCATGACACATCATGAACCATCCTGTTGGTTCAAGAAGAACAGACATGCAGGAAAACAATGGGCCCCTCCAACTGCTTCCATGTGCTTCACATGGAAGTCAGCCATCAAAATGCCATCATTTGTTTCTTGCCGAGGCATGTCACCTTGCTTGATTGGACTCGAAAAGTATGGCAAACCACACCAGAGGATGAGGCGTAGAGTTCTTCATGGTGATCACGAGACGTTTGGGTTGCTTTTTGTTGTTGTTTCAAGAACTTTGGACATGCAACATATTGCAACATCGTGACGTTGGGCTGTTGATGGGCTGATATGCCAGATCTTCCAAAATGCGTTGTTTCTTGGAATGCCCGCTCAGTCAAAATGGCCTTGTGTTTGTTAGGAGAGGATCGGAGAGGCACATTCAACTCCAATTGTTTAATCCGCCACTCCTCCCGACAATTGCCGTAATGAAACATTTGGGTGCTATTTTTTTGTCCACGATTATCTAGAAAAGACTATAAATGTACCAAAACAAGGATACAAGAAACGGGGAATCCATTGCAGTCCATCCATTCGGTCCTCCATGCAGATTGCTGCTGCGGGTTTGGATGGTTGGGCCTTCTTGGAGTTTCGACGCTTGCTGTTGCGTATATTCTCAGTCATAGGCGTCCGACGGGGGTGTTATGTCTCAGGTATCCTCCTTGAAAACTAAGGATGTTCAGCCCCTGAAAATATGGCGTTTCACAAAAGGAAATGACGATTTCAATCAACAATTCTTAGGTGTTATCTTCTCGAGTTACATTGGACTGTGTGGATGCTGATGCAAGCATTTCAAATCAGTCCTGGGAATCACCACATGATGGAAAGCAGTGATGCTGATGGGTATGAGCTGATGACTCTTGCCATATGTTGGGGAGATGTTTATCAACATTTGGTTTTCTCATCACATGAACAAAGGAAGATGATTTACGTTTCTTTCAAATGTGGCTAGGTTTCTTCACCTTCCAAAAACTGAGTTTTTGACTTCAGCCCTAGCCGAGACGATTTCTTGGTGGCAAGGTGTGATGTTGGCCGTGGTATTACTGCCATTGCACTATCAGGCACCGAGCTGCCAAAGTTTCACGATTGATTCAGATGGGGACTTCGCTTCATTGATTCATATGACAGGCTCACAAGGATTCCAAAGTGCTGGATATCTTGAGTATCTTTGATATTGGAATCTCAGCAACAGCCATTGGATGGGGACTAGGGTAAGGGGTTGCAGCTTAGAATGCACCGATAGATGCACCATTGTTTGGTGATGTTATAATAATGTATCATCACAAAACACACTTGCTGTTGATGTATGTGCTATGTGCTAGATTCAAAACAAAGCTTCAACCTTGATCTCTCCATCAGATGGTTACTGTCATAGCAGGGTCGTTTTTGCAACTTACAATCATCCTGTTGCAGCCTTGCAGCAGCTACATGTAGCATCTATATAGAATCTATAGATATTCCATCTTCCTGACAAGACTGTTTGCGTGGCACTTGGCATGACAAAGAACATCTTGTGATCATGCGGCCGCATCCAGATGATTTCATATGTCTTTGATTGTTTTTTCATAGGAATTGGGCAAGTAAAGTGCAACAAGCGATCATGCCCTCACAGTAAAAGCCGAAGGAAAACAAATCTTTGTACCACCTTGTTGTGTACCTTGCGCCATGTAGCCATGTATACCGTAGGATATCAGACATTGGGAATACACTGATGCAGCCGAGGAAGAGATCCCTTGCCAGATTGGATGCTGTGGGTTACTTTTGTTCAAGCATTTGGGTGGTGACTGTTGGGTGTTCCAATGGTTTGTAAGTTGCAGTGGATTTTTTGGGCAAAACTGAATTTGATGGAGGGATGATTCAGCTAGGATTAGCTAGGCAACACCACAATACTGTGCTGTCCCCAATCGAGTGCCATGTTTGTATGAAATCACTGCATCATGTCAAGTCCCAGGGATGTTTTCAATGATCACTTGCTGTGACGTGGTTCTTTCACATTCCTTTTGGATTTGGAGGTCATGATGACGGCAGTTCCAGTCAATATGTTGTTTGAACACTACCTGGATATAGCTGGCTCATGATCGCCATTGATTCCCCTTTAGCTGAAGGGTCTCCCATTGGCATGCCTTCCTGCACCCTAGGTGCATGCGTTGCTAGTGTGGTTTGTGGTCAGTGCTTCCACTTGGACCATTTCTAATGCTCAGGCCTTCCTGTATGGGTGAGGGCTGCACATGCCAGCTATCCATGGCTATCATCAACCCAGATGTTGAGAGGAATACTGGTATTCATTGCAATCATGTGATGTTGAGATTTGTTTAGACTTGGCACCTTTGTGCTGATGAAGTCCTTTGTCGTTCCGAGACATCCTGCTTGATCATTGGTCATGAATTCGATGGAATATCGCTGACCATCTCACCATCAAATCCATGACCATTTCCGCAGGAACACTTTACAGAGAGGCGATATCAGTGGCTTAAAGAGATCCCCTTCCCTCGTGCCAACACGGTCTTAGTGAGGACATCGTTTTTCGCCAATTTGGGTGTTTTTGAACTGTGAGATTCTGTGAGAATGTGAGATGCTAGCATTTGTGTTGGGTTTTGTCCAGCGAAGGTACTCCTTGTATAACTGAATGTACTGCACTTTTCGACCTTGCAATTTGCAAAATGCAGGGGCCAAAGCGTTGGGATGTTTCCATGATAGGAGCAGCACCTGTGGACCAAAATGAAAACCCAACAAAAATTGAAGGTCTCAGTGAAGTGGGCCCAAGAATTTGATTGTCAGGGTCATCAGGCTGCAAGCAGTTTCTTTTCAGATGGCTTGGTTTCTTATGCAACTAAATCAATGAGTAGGAAGTTAATGGAAGCTATTGAATCCATGTGCGAAATCTAGTTGAGTCATGTTGGGACAGTTCACGGATTTCAAATCATGTCTTCCAGGAACATTCCAGCGATGTATCGGTCAGATGCAGCATTGTTGCAGAATCTGGGCTGCATATCGTTGCCAATCAAAGGTAAGGACGGTAACAACGAGATGGGTTTAGACAACGTCGTTCCATGTTATTCCTACATGGGATCCTATGTCATGATCCGTTAACCCGGTGGAAGGAGAATTGCATCTGGAGAAACCTATCGTGTTGTTTTGGACAGGTTACTGTTTAGACATGACTGCTTAGCTGGTAGAAATTGAAGGTTATTTCAAGGGTTTAGTGATATGGTCATGCATGGTCATGCTGATGCTCATTTGTGATAGACCACAACTTGAGACCGTTTCTTTCATTCTTTTTCCCTTGTTTTGTCATTGTAGACATGTGGTAACTTGTTCTGATGTTCTTTGTGATTTTGGGGATATCAGAGTCATATCAAAGGGGCAAATCACCAACTCAGGCTACAAGGTGGGTGAGATTTTGAGCGAAAAACCAGGTATTTCACCAATGTCTTCAATGATGGGAATGCAGTGGAGCGTGCCTATGTGGTGCGTCGCACAGGCTGCAAAACCCAAGGTTGTTGTTGGCGAAACCCTGCCAGAATGGCCTATAATTAGTTGGAATTTCTTTGGATTTCAGTAGCAGCGTGGAAAAGCAAAGTCAAAAACATTCAAACAACTCTTTGAGAAGGCAGATTGCACTGAAGCTACATGAGACTTGAGGGCACTTATTTTCAAGTTGTGTCACATGGCAATTTGTGGAGCAGTGGCAAGGGGGGGCCATGTTTACACCCCCCTGGATGTTGACTTGGATTGAAATTCAATCCACGTTTAGCGTTTCGGGAGTCACTCGTCCCTAGGAAAGTCTATGCCAGGATCCCAGAAAATATCAAGATTTGAGCGCCGTGCCTTCAGCACAAGGGGGCACCACATTTCTCAGAAGCTGCAAAAATAAAAAATACTCCCAACAAAAACCGAGAATTCCCTACATGTATGGCATATATACCTGCAGTTGGCTTAGATTTATGGTAAATGCAGGTAAAATATTCTCCGGATTTCCTGTTGCGCCCCTGGCATAGATCCGGGTCTGAAATTTCCAGCAGTGCAAAAAAACAATGATCTGCCAGGCCAGTTGCCTCGCCAGGTGCGCGCTGGGCAGTTTTAGATGCAGAAATTCGTGCAAATTGTTTTGACACGATTTGATGAAGGAATACAGATCATGATGCCATGTGTTTTCTTTTTTTTAAGTAAGTTTTTCATTGATACAAAATTGGAAGAATCATAGACAACTATGAACTTTTAACACAGTTTCTGCAGATTTTTGGCAGCGTTTGGTTTTCTCAGCCTTTGGTACCCTTTGAAGGTTGCCAACCTGAAACGAGCCAAGTTGGACGTTTTGCACGCGAAGCAGCACTGGGAGGTGCGTGGGATGAGGGTCATGCAGCGCAGTTCTGAATTGGTGATATTTTTGTGTTGTGCCACGGCATGGTTTTGGAATATACAAGTGAAAATGTGTAATGCATGTCATGTCAGTGAAGGAACCTGAAATGAAATTCCAGCAAATCCTAAATTTCAATGAGATTTGGGAGCCAAAATGCTTATGATTATCCAACAATTTGACCATTCCACGACCTAAGCCAGTTCTCGTGTTTTTTTTTAGGGGTTGGTATTAGTCCTTGATGTTCTAGTCAAGAACTGCCAGGAGACTGGCAGCGAAGAAGAGACACCTGAATGGTTTGAGTTTGTGAGGTGTCAGAAGCAACTGGACATCATGATTTGGAGAGGGCAGCGGGAGGGACTTGTGATTTGTAAATTCAGAATCCTCAATGAAATACGTTCAAAATTGACGTCTTCTCCTCACTTGGTTTCATTTTTGCGCAGCAGATGTTATTTCATTCATGTCATCGACGTTTGCGGGCCAACTTCCATTGCGCACCATATGAAGTTTACCGCGTCCAGTTTTCATTTCAACGTTTGCAACGATTCCGGCACAAGCCACCACGACGCTCTCCCTGAGGCGTGTGAAAACCTTGACCGAAGAGGTCAACGCAGCACAAGGGCGTTTAACAGATGCCGCTGCTCGAGGTGAAGATGGAGATCGGAGATGCGGCCAATGCATGGCCGATTAAAACTACATTTGGGTAGTTTTGGGGAGTAGATGCACGTAAATATCCATATATTGAGCATTTGGGAAGGGCCGTTTCATCATTCGTAATGGATTCATTTCATGATTTAAGTTGTTCATGGCATTCATTCATTCATGTTTCATTCATTGTGTCTGTGTCATTTATTGTTTTGCATGTTTCATTCATTGTTCCTGCATGTTTCATTCCTTGTTCCTGCATGATTCATTCATTTTTCATTCACTCATTCACTATGATTCATCAGTCATTGAAAACCATGAGCCTAGTGCTATAAACAGCTTTTGATGTACATCCATATGCAATTCATGATTCATGCAACAGATCCTTCCTCATCCAATTTATCCATAATCATTCATCAATCATGATGAAAACCATGTGCCCACGTTCACTGCTGTGCTTTAAACATTGACATTCATACAGTCATTGTAGTATTGGTCAGTACCTTGATCATCACTAGGTAGGTGGTTTCAACATGTTTGAAGATGTATATTTTTACAAGCTTCCCCCGAAAATTTGTAGAGAATCATATTTTCAGTGTTTGACTCATATCGTTCCAACATCACCTCTTTACACTCTCCTCATGCATGTACAGTCCCTGATCACCCCTATTAAAACTATATACCCCCACCAGAAAATACCAGAACACTGGAAAATTACAAATCCTAATCAGCCATTTTTTGGTCATGGTGGAAATACCAATCATCCATTAAAAACCAGAAACATGGAAAATACCAAACTGGAAAAAATGGTCAAATCCAAATCAGCCAAACATGGAGTATTAGTTGTATAAAGTCGATACATTATATGCAAACAAAAACACTCATTATCCCTAAGACTCCAAACCCTTCCCCACAATGGTATTGCGGGATCCAATCCCATCCTCAGGATATCTCAGGATAGTCCTGGATTCTTTGGGTATATATTCGCAACGAATCCAAGGTCTCCAGTTGTTGAATGTGAATCTAGGGGCAACCCCCCCATTGCAATGCCACGTTTGCCCAAAGAAATAGGCGGCCTGATTTTTCGGGATTATTAACCACCATCATCCCCGATCATCGCCGGCCTCAAATCCCCTGTTTCATCCCCAATTTCTTGGGGTTTTCACGTGGCATTTGGGGGGTACACGGTCGGCAGGTGATCCGTTGGTGTGTACTTCCACGGGCTTCGTGACCTTCACCACCGAACTCACAGCACGCTTAGCATCCAGGGACCCCGCCGGGGAACACCGGTGTGGGGATCCAGGCAGGTTTGGTAAGGTTTTGAAAGCACACATGGCAGGTGGACATTTACCATGATTTTTGTTTCACATGTTTGGGGGAAATGCTGCAATTTTTGTTTAGATAAATTATGTTTGATCAAACAAGCTGAGGATTTTACTTCACTCAAATGAAGGTGATGGAACAAAGATGTGGTGGATGGCCTAAATTTCAAACTGCTCATTAGGTTTACTGAACAACTTGTTTGATTTATGATGTCCTTTTCAAATTGCCCTTGTAGATCTGGAAACAGTGCCTCACTTTAAATTGTAAGATAGACCCTGACTATATACAACTGTCATTTATACTAGGTGGTGGTTTCAATTTGTTTTGTTTCTACCTTTACTTGCGGGAAGATTCCCAATGTGACTCATATTTTTTTGGATGAAATTTGAAACTTAAATAACCACCAACTAGTAACTTCTAGTAACTACATACTTATGAACTTTTGTGATTTTGATCCTCCCAAACCAGTCGTCCTGTTTTAACCTATAATGGTCACCCGGTCACCTTTTCAACAGTGGCCACCAGGAGCAGTATACCCGAGACGTCACGAACTTCCAAATTTCCATGCCGCCAGATCCGGACGATGTGCCACTTGGCCAGGTTGCGAGGTTGAAGGACTGTTTGATCTGTCTCCATCTTTGATATGCTGATATGCTTCCCATATGGATATCACTGTTTTTTTGTTTTGTTGTTGTTGGTGTTGGAAAAGGTTAAATTATAACGATATGGATGGACATGTCAACTTCAATATGGTTCAAACCACATGTTTTCTTTTTTCCAGAATGCACTCAACGTTTCGGGCGTAGACTAAGGATCTACGAGAACTTGGCAGTCTCTTGGGCACCAAAATGTTGCATGGGTGATGGTATCACCCGGTGAACCGGTGAACCTTGACCCCCTGGTATCACAACCTAAAGATGGAGGTATACTCAAACCTATATAAAGCTGTAATTATGTAAGGGTTGTAAGGATAGCTGAAACTTTTGGTATTGAAAGATATGTGTTTGTTATTGGTGCAGATGCAGATTCTGTGTGCTGCGCGTCTGGCTGAGGATCAGGAGATCAATTCAGCTGGCTGGAATTGGGCAGGAGTTGCTTCTATCTGGGGTGTTGCTCGGACTGAGGAAAATTGGTGGAGTCTTAGATTTGAAGGTTTCCAACAAGCCCTTTCATTTATATCCAAAAGATACTGTATCAAACACCCTGTGGATTGATGGTTGGTGAGGATTTTTTTGGGATACAAGTACTGTAAAGATAATATATATATATATATATTGTTGCTGTAGGTGGAATGTTTGAAGATTCAAATTGTTCCATTGTTAAGTCGTGTTGGTCCAATCGACTCAGCAACATGGTCTCAGGTCTTCACGATTTGGATACCCTTCGTTGTATTGATCTCCAGCCTGGAAGCCCAGAGTTGTGAGGGATGGGACTTGGGATTTTTGGATTCTGGCTTCTACCTCTGATTGCAGACTGCAAGAAACAACCACGGTGACATGGTGATGGTGAGGTTTTTGCCTTTCTCGACTGCAAGGATCTGATATCCAAAAGGTGATGATTTCTGCACATAACTTACCTTCACTATGTTAAGTGATTGTTAAGTGTCATCCAGTATTGCATGTAAAAGATATCTTGGATATTTCCAAGCTACATTTGTGTTGGTGATCTTGAGTTTCTGGATGAGAGTCACAAATTCCCAAGGTTGGACTACCTTTGGTGCGGTGCAAGAAGTGTTGCCAGGGTTGAAGGTGCTCAAAATAATGGCTTGGGAAGGGAGATGTGTGAAGGATTCCCCCCCAAAAAAAGCTGGGCCAAGTTTTGGTCCAGCCTTTGGGAATCCAGTTAATTCAGAAACGTTTGAGGAAGCCTTTCATTTCGAGACTTTGCACTGTTTTTTTTTTTCAGATCCATGCATTTGTACTGTTAGGCACACTTTTGGTAGCAGATTTGCAACTTGATGTGTTGAAATTCAATCGGTGAAGATCGTCCTCAGGCCATTGTGAAGCAACATCCCTGGCTAGCTACTTGATGGACCGGGTGGGTTTCTGTGTAGGGCTGGCATCGATATGCTCAGCTATTGAGCTGTAAAGGTAGAGTCTTAATCTGAGGCTTATTTTTATTAAGAGCCCCGAGGTCAAGGTCCTCCCGATGGTCATGCTGTGGGCATTTACCTTTTCTCCCATAATCAAGGTTCAGTGCAAAATTGCCAAACAAAATGCGAAGGAACTAATATTGGAGATGTATGGAGATACTGAGATACACCCATTTTCCCACCTGAACCATTATGGGAGGAAGGGCAGGAAGGGTACCATCATTGCTAAGGATCGCATTTTGACTGGTGTCTTTGCCACCATTGCCCTTAAGGCTCGCAAGAAACACAGTCGGGGGCGGCATCATTTTTTAGTCCTGCCTGGGACATGGGAAAAACACGGGTGGTATTTTGACTGTAACATCTGAGATCTATGAGTTGCGATGTTTTCTTGTATAGAAATCTCTGTCCAAAATTTCCAGATTTTCCCGGAAAATTTGGGCAGACATGACCTGCAGCCTGCCAGGTGGTCTTGGCCTTTCTTCCCACGGCACTGTATCTGATCATTCGCAACTTGATGAGTGTGAAGTCTTCTTCTGAGGCACGGCCGGGAGAGCCAAGAAAGGTTGGAATCTACGATGACGATTAAGCTGCCCAAATAGGTTATATAGATTCAGACTACCAAGAATCAACAAAATGATGCGTATTGTCATTGTTATCATGGGTTGTCACATTTACTTCATGTTTTATATAATTTCCTTGTGATGTTTGCACTTGCATTTTATATGCTAAAAAGCACCTTAGAACATCAAAAATCATCAGGATTTGACCTTCAAAAACGGGACGTCTTGCAGGCACAAATCTTGATGCAGTGCCTTGGCTCGCATCAACGTCGTCACATCTTGTCATCCAGGCACGGAATTTCAACAACTAAGAGCAGTCCCTGAGATTATCCTACAAGAAAAGGAGTGAAAGCATTAATTATGTACACTGTTTGGCCAAAGAGAACTGCTTGTTAATTTGGGAATGTTTTTTGGACTTCTTCACCCCACTCGCCCAAGCAGTTGAAGAACTACTTATACTACTTGTTGACTTGGATTGAGATTTGCCAACGTTGGTTTCAATTTGTGTACGCAAATTTCGGTTTCAGAATTCAATCGTCGTATGGTGTTTTGTGTGATCGCCACTTTGATGTTGGGAAAGTGAAAGGCACCCATAGATTGCCTTGGAAACGACATTCGTAACATTGCAGCAGAGAACCCATCAACCCATCATCCAGCCTGGTTTTTTCCGTCCAAATGTTTATTATACTTACACGTCGACGGAGCTTTATTCAATGGCTGTTATCGGGATCAACGGGAGAACTTCCAGTCTTTACAAGCGGTGTCATGTTGACTCTTGAGCCACTGAAGACTTGTCATCCTGCATGCTATATACATGTGTTCCTTGTTTTTTTTTCCTGTTGTTTCGTTCATACCACACATATGTTTGTTTCCATTCAAGCTCCGTCTTATGTCCAGTTGTTTTTTTTTTAGGATTTCTTCAGAGCGCCATAGAAAATGCGCTGCCTTACAACATCAACAACCCTACCCTGAACATGTAGTCCCACCAAGTGCGACATACGACTTTGAAGCGGGCCTGCAAACATACTTATACAGTATGCATATCATATATAATCAAATCTCAAAGAGCAACCAAGCTTTCCATTAAAGTTGTTGATATGTTTTTGCTTTCCTTCTTTGGGCAGTGAAATTGAACCCTAGGAAGTGGTATGGTCTATTTCTGGCGGCTCGGATTGACATACAGGCTGTTAAACCGTGGTGAGAACGTCAGAAATCGTTGCTTTCATAGCTGCCCCATGCAGTGATGCAATTTCCACAGGTTCGAAACAGTTTGGATAGTGGATGCAGCGGTTGTGGGCATGCAGCATGGAAAGTAAACAAAGTAATTAAAACTGAAGATATATATTTCCCAATTGTTTTCTAAACATGTATTGCTTCGTACACATTTGCAGTACCCGTTTGTCAGAAGGCAGAACTGTTTAAACATATTCACAATGCAGTGAAGGTGAATACAGTGAGATGCAGATTGGACAAACGCATAAAATTGAACGAGTCCCAAGTGAACTAGAAATAGATTGTAATGCGCGATTTGTTTGCAGTGTATTTTCCATTCGTTGTAGGTGTTGTATTTTATGCCACATTTTACCCAATTCTTGTTGCAATTGTTGTTGTTTCACCTGGATTTTTGTTGAGGTGATGTTTGTGCTGCCACTTGGCTGCGTGATTTTTCGTTCATGTTTTTCCCCTTGACGGAAAAGCATCTATTGCATTCTATTGCCACTTGTGACAAGTCACTTGTAATGACAATCTTTATGGTGCAAGACCAGGTGATAATTCACATTTTAAGGAGTTTGGCACTCAGATGTCAGTTTTGCAATATGATAGATAGATATTGATAGATTTATATATATACTATATATATATATGAATACGTATATTTACATTGCTTGTAGATGTTTATTTATATTCATCTTTCATATTTGATATGCAATTGTATGTGAAAATCTAAGGACACATCATTTTCACCAGGTACCCAAAAGTCGCCCACAGCCGAGGCTTGTCACTTCCCTCAGTCGTGGGCTCACCCTGACACTGGTGGGGCATCCAAATGGAGTCCACGTGATGTTTTACTCGCCTGAAAACTATCATATCCACTGAAAATTGATGGTTGGAAGATGATCCATTTCGTTTCAAAATGGTCTCGCTTTTCAGGGTACATGTTGATTTTTGGGGGAGGGTAAGTCAGGTGTTTTGAGAACATGTTGGGTCATAGTTTTGATATCTTGTTGATTCAGCTTTCGGACGAAAAGACATCTATTTGACTCAATTTTGGCACATTGCCATTCTGCTAAGATACTTTGGAATCAACCTTCCAATGTTCACCTCCAAATCTGTTAAGAACAAAATGCCCTGCAAGACCAAATGCCTTTCCTTCAATCCTCGGATCTATTGCCTGAGATTCCTCCAGGATCCTCCAGGAATCTGTTCAACGTCAGCAGTTTTTTAAGCGCTATCCAAGAATCTTCAGAAATTTCATGAGGTTACTTGGTTACTTTACACCCTCCCTAAGTTTTTTAAAATGATTCACCTGACAGGTTTGCACTTAAAAGGAATAGGAGATTCCAAAAATTGGAAACATCATATTATCATATTGTCATATTCCATCTTCAACTTGGATCATTTTTAGGTTCCATGTTAAACTTGGGGAGTGTATTTGTTGCGCCGCTGCGCCTTGTCGTTGTTTCAAGGTCAGTATTGCACAGAAGCCAGGGCGTATTTTCAGCCTTTTGGCCGACTTTTTGCCTTCAGCTTCTTGGCGAAAGCCTACATGTTGTCCAAGTTTGGTGTTGGCTACCCTCAAGAAGTAAAACGCAACTCATCCATCCTGACACACAAACAAACAATCAAAAAAATGCAGACTTTTACATGGCCGAGCAGGTTTGATGATATTGTTTCATGTTTCAGATTTTAGTTGCAATTTTCTGAAGAGTTTTCCTGAGGCATCGCACTTTTATTTCAATTATATGATCTTGGGCTGGACAGTGCAGTACTCAGGATGGGTCGAAAAGGTGGAAAAAACTTGTCAGTTTCCCCATGGTTTTTACATGCTGTGTTTCTTGCAACCAAAAAAATACATTGTGTCAGTATATACCGATGCCAGGATGAATGCATTTCATGTCATCTCGGATGTCTTTTGTTTGAGGTGCCATTGATCGAATTAGTACGCAATGCTAACTTTGCCAAGCACCTTGACCATGATGCACAGATGAGATTTGAGATGAAATGATGGAGATGATGGATGATGTTCTTGGTTTTGTGTTCAGTGACAAGCAATTTGAATATATGTTGGATGACGATTTTTTTGTCCCAAATGACGAGCAAATTACTAAACCACTGGTCACTGGACTGCCTAAGACCTTGATGCCAATGTCGACCGTGTTGATGGTGAAAGATTAATGATCTTTCAGTGAAAGATCATTGCTTCCTCTGACACGTTGTGGTATGGGAAGAAACAAAAATAAATACAGATTTCTTACATCATATTCAAAGCACCATCAGTCTTCACGGAGGAAAAAACAATAGAAGGTGATACGTAGATACCATGCAAAAAAACATAAGAAGCAATTTAGCAATAGAGTATTTTCTCCAATATCATCATAGACAGTTCCGTTGTTTTTGCATATATACCGGATATATTGCCTTTGACGTTCAGATTGGAAAACAACGTCCCCACAACGGTCTGGCTATTATACAGGGTACCACGGAACCCTTCCTGTCAGGTTCCACGCCTTCCGGTGGTTCTTTTCCATGTCCATGCAGGACACAGCTGACATGCTGAGAAAATCAACCAAGTTAAGCCAACTTTCAAAATGCACTACTGGGGTAGCTGTGTTTGTTCCTCATGTTTTCCTTGTTGAAACGTTTGAAGCATATCATTTCATTATCCTCGGTGACAACTTGCTTTGGGAGCTTTTGGCCCAACACTTCTTGACTTGTTGAATGAGGTGCTCGGTAGGCGGTTGTATAGATTTTCTTGAGAATACTATTTGGCTTGCCTCTCAAATAGCACATGTCCATGCCTAACAATATGCTAAAATATATCAACGATATTGTTGCCAACGCGTTCGATCAAAGAGGCATTGTGTTCACCCTACGTGCCCTTTTCTCATCATCCACATGTATAACACCACAGTTTGTATAGCTTATACATGCTCACTTCGCACTACTGGACTTACCAAGTCATCAACCATTAAAGTCAACATCGTTACTTGCTGAATCTTGACTCCAAAAAAACCAATAGAGATGAGCTCTCACTCTTAAACACTAATTGATATATGTTACTGGGAACTGATACATATCTTACCAATTTTATATAATTTATTAAGGAAACTCACTTTTCCTAACTACCCTTGGAAGGGATTCATCTGGGAATTCATCCCATCCAACGGGATCCTTCCCGCCAGGAGGCAAAGGAATATAGCGAGCCGGAGGATCCGGCGAGTTACGGTCCCTTTGTCGGAAACGTCGAAGAGAGAAAGAGAGAAACTGGAAACTAAGGTTTAAACTGTTTACACCCCTGAAGTGTAACATAGTCCCTGAAAAGCGGGGGTTCTGGAAGACTACTTTCCTATCGGGAAGGGAACTTTTCAGGGGCTATGTTAAACTTCCTGGGGGTATCAGTATGCTTATTTGTTGTTTTCCCCCGGGTTGGAAAAGATCAATCCAATTTGGATTTAACATGATTTCCATGGTTTAAGCAGTTTTTGTTTGGAAGATGATAATCCCCAAATATGTTGGTTTCATGTTTGTCATGTTGTTTTCTGGTCCCATGGTGTCCGTGTTTTATTGTTCATTTTGGAATGTTATGGATCTATGATTATTGGGAATTCTGGAATTATTTGTATGTTATTTGCAATGTATCATGTAATTCCATACGTAACCTAATTCGCTGCTTTAATATTAATCACACTCTTTTCTGCTAGAGTATGTTTCATGGTTAAACTTTGTTTGGATCAATCCATTCACTCCTATTTCCCAGATCGAGTTCCACCACACAGCAGCCGTTGTGTATCATTTTGGCTGCTGGGAAGACGGGAACAAATCTCCTCTATTTTCTGTGGTAATTCTCACCTACCAACTGTTCTCTTCTAAGAGAAGTTATATTGGATTTCATGAATATTATCATCCACCAACCATTTGTGCTGAGGTGTGGGTGCTCGCATGGCCTATACCTTGTTGACAGCGGCGATCACCTTTACGTTTTTTTGGAGAACAGACATGGGTTGTGTTTTCACAGGAGTGGATGAGTGGATTCAACGAGAGACGTGTGTTTTTTTTGTGAATGTATCGTTACTGTATACTGATGTCAATATGTTCGGATATATGGTGATTTGATGACGTGAAGAAGGTTAGCTTGCTTCTGACACCACCTCAACGAAAGTTGAGGGGTCAACCGAAACATATCCTTGCCCTGTTTGTTTTTGTTTAAGATATCCGAACAACTGACTCTTATAACATGGCTTATCAGCATCTTCCAATCATCCTGTTGCTCCATACCTGTGACCTAAACATGATGGAAGACCAAATGCTGATGTTTTTGTCGGTATTTCTTTTTGACGATTCCATGGATTGCCTGGAGCTTCCAAAAAAACGCAGAAAATGGATGAACATGGTGGACAGTTTCCAGTTTGCTTTGTTTTTTCCTTCAAGTTCAGCCGACTGAAAAACATGATGTCAACACACTTGGATGAAACATGATGACAGATTGCGCAGGAACTTCGAACATGCATTGCCATGTCTCTGTTGTTGAGGTTTTGTTCTTGTTCACCTTTGATCTTCTTTTTCTCCTTTGTTCTCCTGACGTTGTCACAAGCGACCTACACATATCTAGTTGCTTGGCAAGATGTGCAGCGTTGGTGGTACCTTTTTTGCTTATTCTTGGAGGGTCTCAGCTTTCTGTAACATACAGGTAAACATCCATGTGCACCTTGAGATGTATGATGCCTTCCGGATTGTGTCCATAGCCCCAATCCACATGCAGCCACTTCAGGTCGTCTATGCTGAAGCAAAAAAACCTGCGTCTTGACGGTTAATCGCAAAAGTCTTGACCACGAAGAAATGGACAGTCAACGGCAGATCTTCCAACTACTTGCAACATAGGCATATTGTTTGGGATGGAGCTGTGATGTATCAGTTGTTTTTTTTAAACATTTGTATCTATGGTGCGCCCATCTGGGGAAAGTGTTGAGTTTCGATGTGCTGGTTTCTGGAACCAGTAGACGTTGGCAAGGGTTTTTATCATACTTTTTTGAACCCCATGCCTGAAGTTGAAGCCCCCTAGCTGTAGTGTTTCGAAGTAGCATTCACTGCTTTTATCCCCAAATCAGACTCAAGCTCTTGAGTGATTAAATCATTTTATCCACGTGTAATTAATTATATAAAGTGATTTTGACATTCAGAGCTTACCGCATCCATTTCTTTATGAGATGTTGAAACAAAACATCCACTTTTGGTTTCAACCACAGGTGGACTTAATGAAAAAATGTCGCCTTGTTTTCCAAGCCATCCCCGTGAAAACGCTGAGGATACTGGAGGTCTTCTATGGGTAAATGGCATCAATCACCTCTTCATGGTGCCACCGATGTCGGCGGGAGATTCCTAGGGTTGGTACTAACTAACCGTGCAGGACTAATGTGCACCATGTTATTTGCCTTCAAGTGAAGATCATAGTCAGTCAGCACCGTCATATTTGAACAAAAGTATCCTCCGATTCTGTGTTAATACGTGCGTGATCGTGCGTGAATACTGTGCTTTGCAACGCTTGTTCTAAAGCGAGGAAAGCAGTCCACGAAGATGTCGTTACTTTCTGTTCTGAAATCAATGGCTGGCAGGTTATTACCATTTACATCCTCTTGATGACTGGCGTTTTACAGATGTTGAGCCACAGCCGACGTTGGTTGGGCCCACCTTTGGTAGCATCTCAGCAGTGAGAGATGAGGGAAGCAGTTCAGTGGCGGCTGTCAGCAAACAAGGGTAAGCAACGCCTTCAAGCATTTTGTGTTTTTGTTTCGGCGGATGTGTCAGTGTGCTTCAGGTTGTTTTGTACATACACATTTGTCTACCTGTACCTATTATGGTGTATTACTTGCATTTTGTACAGGCATGTTGCATTTGTTGCCAGGGCATTGTCAAGTTGCAAGTCTTTACTAATTACTAAGCAATAACAAACGCCAAAGGTCCACGTACTCCAGAGCTGGAGATGTTTGATGGTAACCATTTGTGTGGCTTGAAGGTACTATATCCGAAACTTGTCCGGGAACTGACCTGTACTGCAAATTGTTTGAGGCAATATTTCAGGCTATAGGTTGGCAACATTGTTTTGGATATCCGTTCAAACAAGAGTATATATATATAGCATATTCCTTGCGAACTGCATGTGGAATGTTCATGAATGTTCATGTCTTTGAAACTGTTCGAGGGATCAGAATTCTAGATTTTCCAGAGTCAACTCAGCATTGCAAAATGGTTCTTGGTTTTTGGACCTTGCTTGTGCATTTTTGGTAGTTTTTCCGTTTTTCCAAGCATGTCACTATGTGAATGCACAAGGGTCACAAGGGATGAACAAACAGGTCATGCCACCATTAGTTTGATGAGAGATAAATGCCAGTGTTGTCCAACTCCGAGTTGCAAGGCCTCAATATCCGTTGGTTTTTGTTGATAGATTTTTTTGTCGTTCCTTCCTGCCACCACGCTTTAAAGGAGTGTGCGTGACTGGCTCAACAAGACTTAGACAATAACAAATATGTTTCCCTTCATATATTCCATCACATCCATAAAGACATCCTTGGACATCATGCCATTTACTACCAGAAACAATAATATCAAAACGAAGCTACCAAACAGACACTCCATTAGACCCTTCCCCCATATGCCCTACCGAAACGAGGCCTTAGCATCATTGGTGGTGTTGTACCTGGGTAAAGTGCGTGTGTCTCGTTGCAGAAAGTTCGCCGCCTTTCTTTCGTCAGGTGGAAAACATCAGGGACGAAGGACCCAGGAATCAACTGCGACAACATAGGGAATATTCGTTCATAATTGTTGTGATAGGTTGATATATGATATATGAACCATGGGATCAAAGTATATTGCTGGAATACATGGGAAACAACTTTTTTTCAGTCAGTGCTATTTGTCGAAGGGTTTTATAGCAGGCTGCTGTAGACCCTTTTTGAGCGGTGTGTGTAGGAAGTGCCAGACAGAGACCTCGGATCTTTGGTGCATCACGTCTTGAAGTCTTGAAGTGGATACCATCATTCATTTTCCCGTTGGTTTGATGTTCAGATTTACATGCTTTAGACGCAGATTTTTTCATGAGGTTTTTTGAAGGTTTTTGTGTGCGCCGTGCACTTTTGTTATAATTTCTACTGTAATTGGAGGGTTCATGTTTGGAGTTGATCCTTGGATGTTTGCTTCTTGGCTTCTTTAGTTTCCATCGTCCGAAAAGTGTAAGCTGGATGAAAAAATGGTACTTACCTCACCCAAGAACATGCACCAGGACCATCAACATTATGTTTCATATTTTTTTACCTACACTCCGGTAATCCAACATAGCAATTTTCCAATCCACCATTTTGAAGATATATTTCCTATTACAACATGGGGATTTTCCATTGCTATGTTTGTTTACCGGAGGGTAAATCTACACTTGCCACTGACATCCCTGGAAGCATCCCTCAGCCTTGACTTCCAGAGGTAGATTCCTTGGCCTTTGATGTCTTGCCCCTCGAGGAGGTCGTTCGAACCTCTCGGAAGTGTACGGAGACGCTTGGATTTCGCCGAAAGGGAAGGGAGATTCATGGGACTTCCAGAGGGAGATTCCTGGGATTTCCTGGGATGGATGTCGCATGGGTTGAATAAAACTCCGCATGGAATACGGGTAAATTCCGACATAGTGACCTCTTGGAAAAGGAATTTTCCGATTTAAAGATGGATGATAGGTTTTTTTGGTTGCGGGGGTGTAGATGTTTATAACATGACTCATCATTTTACTTGTGTTTTTGCTTTTATTGGTGAGCAGGTTTGTTGTTTGGTTGTTTTTACGTGCAAACGCCATCAAACACCAACGTTCAATCAACATTCACTGTGATGATGATGATGATGATGATGATGATGATGATGATGATGTTGGTGATCGTACACCGTACAGTACCGAATGGAGTGTGGCATTTTTTCATGAAGATAGTTCCAAATACATGCACGCCCCACCGTGCACTTTCTGGTTTTGAGATGTCATGGAAGCATGTAAATGTATACTGTATATACTTGAAGTGTTATGCTCAAGGATAATGTAACGTAGCCGTCGACATTGGGCTGTAGCAGAAATCAGACTCTTGCATACATGTTACATGTCGGTCATTCTACTGTTCAGTATAAATGTGGAGAGAGAGAGAGAGAGAGATTTTTTTAAAACCTGCATGTGGGTTGTGCTTGGGCATTGCCTTTGTTTGAAATGGCCTACCACATGGGTCACTTGAAGGTATAAGACGCCATTTTTGTCACGTCTCTTCTCAGCTCCGCCTCTAAAGGAAAGCCAAACATCCTCATGGCCGTTATTTGCTGCTTGGCTTAATTTATGTAGTTGACATCTGTAGTTGGACTACCCATAAATTAATACACCATTTTTATGGAGATGTAGGTTGGACATATGACATACTAGACTTGTGGAGGTCGTTTCACAGCTTTTTTGAAACAAAAACAGTTTTATTAAATCAGCTATGTTGTTTTAGCCGCATGATTGGATGTGTCTTTTGCATTCTTTTGCATTGTTGACCTAATTCCTTTCAAGCTTCAACAAGACTCACTGTATATAAATAGAGGCCCTGGACCATGGTCTCTCAAAATTACCTTAGTGGTTTCAGCTTGGCTGCGTTAAACCAGGCAACCTGAGTGCGACTCCCGTATTGTGAGCACCCAGCTCTCGTGAAGTTCACCAAAGTTGCAACGACAAAAAACAGGGTTGAAACAAAGGGTTGCAAAAACATGAAAATAAAAACGCATTTGGAACGCAGTTTCACAGGGTTAGACATGGGATTGTTATGGATTGTTGTGATTCTGCCTTAAACATCCCAATGGACCCCAGAGAATCAGGGAGGCTACGTGTTTGATGCTAGGTTTCATGTTTTTTTGCAACCAAAAGTCATTGGCTTCGAGCCATTTTTAGTTCAGAGCTACAAATCCTCTTGGAGTGCAAAGACGGAAAACATATCAAACGTATGGGTGATGGATGTGGAAGGGGGAACTGTGTGACAGCCGCCTAAGGACATCAACTCGTCTTTTTTTTTTGTGTGTGTTTGTGTATGGTGCGTTCATTGATATTGCCTTTTTGTTTGATTATCGCAGGCTGAGAGCGGTGAAAACAAGATGTTACATAGCTTACTTAGCATTCATTTCTCATTGAACAATATTTCATGACTCATTTCTTTATCATGTTTGATTGTTGTTTACCCATTTCCAGAGATGTATCGCCAACCCATATTGCTGCTAGCTACTCTATGTAAATCATGCATGGGTCAGGTTATTCCAAAGTAAAGACTCAATTCATCATCCATTGGGCCCTTTTCCCCCCACGCTTCCCAAACGGTAAGGTCGGCCCTTCCCTGGCCTCCCAACACGCCCCGCAGGCACCAAACCAACGGCCAAGCACCGAGACACAGAAGCGCCAGGCAGCATTGAAAGTTGAAGGACTTGAAACCTGAAAATTGAGATTTCAAATCTATGAAACTCTTTGTTGTACCAATTTTCAATAAACATGACTTATTTTTGTGAGAGCAATGTCAAAGATTGGGGGGGCGTAGTAAGGATATGCAAGAACAAAAGTCAACAAAAGAGGTCACATATGTGCTTAACTTGGACTTGAAATGCCATTCCAGGAAATGTTTTGAGGTCGCCAGTCCTACAGTCATCACATCTCAGACCATTGTCTGTTTGAAGTTCTTGATTTTCCGGATGCAAAAATTGGGTCCTGGGTGGCGTAAAGATGTGGTTAGAAACATATCAACCTCACTTCAACCTCAACATCCAAATCCTCAAAATGAAATCCAATCAAATCCAAGTCCCGTGGACGATTTTGTGGTTGATGTTGTTTGGTTGATCTCTTTGGACCTACCAGGTCCGAAAAGCTTTATTGCAACTCCTCATGGTTTGGGCGGCCCATGGAATATGTGAGGAAGTTGCTGGGAAAGTCATGGACAGACACAACTTGATCGAAGTTGATGGAAGAAATTCTGCACCACCTGACATGTATAAAAACCCTGTTAAATAACGGGATAAACTACTGCTTATACGTATATATCAACTGGTGCCGGATTTCTTCCATCAACCGCCTTTGATGATTTCAGATGCTTCTGAGATTTGTTGTACTCTGTTTGGCTTAGATTTTTTTGTCCACAGTTCATTTAACATATCATTAACATGAAATAAGATGCATGTGAAACCTAGAAAATCACCTACTTGAACGGGGAAGCATCATTTTCCCAAACCTCTTTGGTTTCTTCAACAAGTTACTTTTCCGTTTTGTGTAATCACCGTTTGGCTCCATGGTTCATGGCAGCCGTTCAGCTCAAGTAGTGGCACCTCCTCCGTCTTCCGGCAATCCCCATTGGATGCTTGTGATGAAGTCAACCTTGAGGGAAGTGACACCGTTGGAACTCCTGATCCGGATCCGTTTTTTTAATTTAAAGAAATTGATGATTCAGATGATTCAAGTTTAATAGTTACCGTAAGGAATAGTTTTGGAAGATGTCAATCCTTGAAAAAACATCTTTGGATTCATTGGCAGGCCATATGTAGTATATTCACCTGTTTACCTTTACTACTCTTTGCTCTACGTACTCTATGTTTTGTTGCTTTGTGAATTTCATTGTTGCACACGTTTTTGAAAAGAAAGGTGTTTCTTGACCCAGAAACAGCGAATGCTTCCCGTACCAGATGCTAGTACCTTCCCTCTTGGAGAAAACCATGCCAAATCACACATGTTGAGCTGGTTGAGCCTATAGGCCCTGCGGCCCCACGGCGCAACTCTGGTAAACCAAATTTAATTATATATATATATATACCTTGATCCTTTCCTTGACTTTTACGTGGGATGTTTCAATGTTTCACCCACTAATACAAACTTGCTACGACGTGCACGCTGGCTCAAGGAAGACCTTCTTAATTAAAGAGCACCTCTGTATAGAATACTTGCCTTTTGAGTGGTTTGCGACATGAGCCTTGCCACCCGCGCAAGTTTCGTCGTCCTAATGTGGGCCACCCTTACTCGTGCACTCGCGTGCTCCAATGGCTGCGCTGCCAATGAAAGCAGCGTCTTCTTGCAATGGCAGAAGGGTCTTCCCGAGCCGAAGGAGGACGGAAGATGGAGGTGGTGGAGGAGGCGCAGCCGTCAGCATAGGAGATCCACCAGCACGACACCCACCAACATAGCTCCATCTCCCAGCACCACAACATCCACCAGCACCAGCAGCACAACATCACCAGCACCAGCACCAGCAGCACA